>JASKDV010243521.1:0-17670 GCA_032466395.1 Aegires albopunctatus
TAATAATAATAATAATAATAATAATAATAATAATAATAATAATAATAATAATAATAATAATAATAATAATAATCGTTATGCTTTGTCAAAATATAAATTATTTCAACTGTTCAATGTCCTAATCAATTGTCTTCTTCCACTCAATGTGTAACAGATTTCTGATAAAGAAATAAAATATATAATGTGTATCATCAATAACATTATTTATACCAAAAGTTTTTATATTAATCAACTACGCTTTAAACTAAGTACATGAATCCCTCAATTATGTAAGGTGCTGCTAGGTTTTGTAAACGTTCTGCTTCACTTTCTTTCTTTTGTCATCGGAGATGATTAATAATTCATATCCCATTGTAAAATAACTACACATTTAAACTTATCACAGCATTCTGAACTGTATACTAAAATATTTGATTACTGATCTCAGAGCAATTCAATATAAAGTGAAGATAATTTAAATACGTGTACCGGTATATAAATATATATATATATATATATTGTTTATACTTATCGTAAGCTGTTTATTTTCTCCGTTCCCGTGACATTCCTTTCATTATTTAAAAATGTTTCCTCGTGTTTCCTTTTTATTACTTATGCCATTCCTCATTTGCCTGTTTTACCCTTACATCATGTTAACAACCATTTTCTAGTAAAAAAGCTGAATTTTAAGGATCACATTCTATTTCTTAACCAACCAAAGAAGTTCAATTTCTGCCTTGTATTTTATGCCATGGTCCTGCCTCATTTTTTATTTTTTTTATTTTTTTTAGTTTATATTTCTCACCTGTGCCAGCTAAATAAACAATTATGATTATAAATGAGATTTCAATCAAAATCCAACTGCATTTTATTTCGAGTCTCTTGTGAGACTTCTCATTACTTCATAAATTTTATTAAAGAAACTCTCGTCAAAGGGAACGGAAGTGCGTATTTATGGTAGTAGTGCCTGGTTGATAGAATAAGATATATGTAATAATAATGTACTGTCAAGTTGGAATTTTTTAATATATTTTTATTTAAAGAGATACCTGTTTTGGACAGTGGCATATAAAAAGTTATTACATCTACATCTGTTACAGAAACATGTCATGTCATCACAGTTCTGTTCATTAAAGAACTTTCTTGAGGGTAACCATAACAACTCTGATTATATAAGTTCAGTAGACCTTCTTGAACATAAGGTTAAATGACCTTTCATAAACTAATTTCTGATAAATGTTGTTGTTCTGGAATAGGAGATTAGTTTCTGGTATATATGTTTTCCATTGCAAATGCAATATAGATATAAAAAATACAGTAAAATAGCAAGGATATTTTTCCTCATATTTTTTTCCCAAATGATTGATTTCAAATCCTTTAGGAGATTTTATCATAATTTTTGTAATTTCATTTAATCATTGATATTTTAATATGTTGTAATTATCTTTACTGATACATATATCATTTTACTGCCAATGATTTTAATTCATATTAGTTTATTTACAGAGTATGAGTATAATAATTATCAGTCTTCTTTTGTTATTGATGTTATTTCAAAATGTAAAACTTGCTATTTCTATTTCAGTGTAAATTTTAAAAATCAAATTGTTTTGCAATATTTGAAGACACGAATATCAAAACATATTAAAGAAAGCGACAAGAGCTACAAGTATGTTACTGTATTTTTCTTTTCTTGTTTATTAGATAAGATCACTAAAACAATTTTCTCTTAGGTTTCTTTACTGTTTTCCATTAGATCATTCAACATTTCTTTTGTAGTCAATTTTTTCCATTGTCTAACTAAAAAATGAGCTGATGAAAGCAGGTGAAATGTTGACATGAAGTGATTCAAACTCATGGAAAGAATAATAAAATGGTTTCAAGACTTCACATACACTCAGTGCTGAGCATTGGGTAATCAGTGGTAAGGTCCCAATTCTTGGCTTATGGCAATTGTTGGTACTTTACCATAACTCTCTACACTGACTTTTCTTTTGCTGGGTCTAAAATAGATCAGACTACATACTTAAAACTTCAGTCAACACGATGCTCACAAGTGAGAATAATCTGCTTGAACTGAAATTATTAAATCGTTTGACTTGTGTTGATCGCCCAGTGCTTTACAGTATTACCATGATTTGATGGGTATCACTATTTTTATTTGTTCATTTGAGATATCAAAATGTATATATCCAAAGTTAGCTCTTTCTTCAATATAGAGCAGATACTGAGTGGGTAAGCCAATCACCTGCCAAGGCAAAGGTCTGGGATTCAAGCCAAACCATGCAGTCTTGAATTTGAAATCAAACTTTTTGGGGTTCTATCTGCTCAATATGTTTACGCTGCTAGAATTAAGTGAGTGCCAAGTCTGGAGATGGACTATAATCTAGGTCAGTGATTTGCAAACTAATTAAAGATTATTTTTTTTTGCATTGCGGTCTCTTTACAATCATTTAAATGGCCCTTGGACCCTTTTGAAATATATCGTACTTGGCAACTATCGCCAATAATTCCAACTAAGTGACCTCTTTGCATTCCCCCTGAAATCTCTTCGCAGTCCTCTTGGAGACAGCAGACTCAAGATTGAAAATTGCTGATCTAGGAGGGCCCATATGAATTATATAATAATATACTTTCTTGACAGAACCTTGGGCTGTTTATTACTTATAATAAAGCATTCTCGGAAAGGAGGAAATTCAATATATATTATTTTCTCCTTATCTTTGTTCAATAAGGAAATAATTTTCATTTCGCTATGGGTTGCTTTCGATTTATTTTTTGTTCTTTTTAAACATTATCTTGCTTCATATTTGTCTTATTCATGTAATTAGGATCAGCCTTATCCTAGAATGTTATAGTTAAACAATTCATATCTTCTTTTCTTACCTGCCAAGACATCCTAGACGTTGCCATCTTCTTTCTTTTCCCTCATTTCTGTGCAAAAGACCTATGTACAGTAATTAAACCATTGGAAATAGATCCATGCCATGTAAAGATTGTTTAAACTGCTCAGTAGTTCAGGTGTCAGTATTGCTAGCTGGAAGGAAAGTTTTGTCTTGGGAGTGTGCTTTGTGTAAAGATTGTTGAAACAGCTCAGTAGTTCAAGTGGCAGTAATGCTAGCTGGAAGGAAAGTTTTGTCTTGGGAGTGTGCTTTGTGTAAAGATTGTTGGAAGGAAAGTTTTGTCTTGGAAGTGTGATAAAAGCATATTTATCGATGTTATACACCTTGGTAGGTTGTTGGGGAACTATTCTCTGGGAAGTAACATTAAAAAAATAAATAAATAAATGAAAATTATGTTTCTTCTTCTTCTTCTTCAAATAAACTGACAAATTCAACTATGTTGAGTATTACTATCAATACGCCCTCCTTAATTGAAGTGTTAGATATTTAGTATTATGTAAAATAATTAAATGTATGTAGATCTAAGTATTTCATATTGCAGTCTATGTTTACAAGTATCAACACTTACAACACTTACGCTACTTCTAACATCTGGATTTTATTTTTTCCACAATCTCGGGAATCTAGGGAAGAAAGAATACCTATGGCAATTATTTTAGAGGCAGGGATGTTAAACAATAAATAATAAACACTTGTTGATAGTAGGTAAAAATAAACTTTTAATGGTTGTTTTTATTTAAGGACAGAAGGGTAAAAAAAAAAAAAAAAGCAAGAGAGCAATGAGCAAGGCCATCCTCTCTCTCAGCATGAAAAATAATCAATATGTAGAAGCATGTCAACAGTGATTTAAAGTTACAAAAATATTAATTAGAGATGTACACTTGTAACTGCATTTACAATGTCAGAGTTTAACATAAGACAGGGTTCACACACATATTTCAAAATGAAAATTAAGGACTTTTTAAGGACCTTTAAGGGCCATGGGTAAAGTGATAGCAATGGGCCGTGTCTTAAGCCTTAACTGTTATGATCTTTATCTTCACTTGAGTTTCATCCCAGCAGTTACATACTTGTGAATTACAGAGCATTGCTGGTTTAATATAGCAAGCAGTATTTTATGCAGATTAATGTTTAATGCCTTATAGTTTAAAATTTGCCAGTTTTTAAGGACTTGAAGTCCCAATGATATAAATTAAGGACTTTTTAAGACCTGTGTACACCCTGATAAGAGAAACAAAATTCAAACCAGTCTAAATCTTGATTTATCACATCATATTCACAGGAATTTCATGACATCAACAATCACACAAACATTGGGCATATAAACTCATCATTAAAACACATCTGCCAACTTCTCAGAAACCAAAATCATACTTTCTGTGCGGCTGAACGCTAACAGCCATTTTCCCCAAGAAATAAAAACCCTGTTGCAATGAATAGAAACATCAGAAGAGGTAATATTGACGTTGGCTTATCTTCCCCACAGCTGTTTCAAGCCTAGTTAATGGAGAGAAAGTGACTGAAACAGAATTTTTCACCCAAGATAACATTAATAAGATTAGCAATCGGATTGGTCAAATCGTACTTTGTATGATTTTATCCTACTGGTTGGTAGCTATGAATATTTTAAATGAAATGAACAGACCGCTTCATACAAACAGTTCCAATTACTACTCAAGCACTTAAATCATGTGAAGCTTAAATGTGCAGTAATATATTGTACTACCACTTTCTATTGACCACTTGTCATTTCAACTTGCAGTTAATAAGTTAATTAATAGAGCTTGCATGGTAGAAATTGGCACGGTAATAGGATAAAAAGAAAGACTCTAAGCTGAAGAAATTTAGGAGCAATTTAAAATTGAAACAATTTTGTTAATACATCCAAAATGGAGTAAATAAATGTCTCAAGATTATTACATAGGTCTGCTGAATGATAACGAGGTTGATAATACATAGTCATCAACCATTTAAGCTCATATAATGGCTTTCTGTGACTGTTCGGAAAAAAAAAGAGAGAATAATTAGAATCTAGTGCTGATAACAAGTTCATTGATTGTCTTCATTTTTTTCATTGCCATGCAGTTTTAATAAATTATTTGGGATTTATGAATTTAAAAAATGCCTTTCAAATAGAGTATCCTGAGTAAATGCTTTTGAAAAGTGAAATTTTTTATTTTCAAAGATTGGATTCTAATGGATTTATGACTAGATTATAAAAATGCTTATTTTGACCTTGTAATCAAACCTAATATGACCTCTAATTTAATAATTCAATCCAATATAATGTCAAATTTGTAATCAAGGACATAAAGACCTTTAATATATAATTCAATCTAATCTAATTATGATCCTGTAATCAAAGTTATAATGACCTTTCTACACTATCAAGTTCAATTCAATACAACAATGATGAAATTGTAATTAAAGCTGTAACCCCCTCTAAATTTTAGTCAATTAAATTTGATTGTGATCTTGAAATCAAGGCTTGCTGAGACCATCAAGATTGCAATATATCATCATATACATTGACATGATATATTGCTGTTTTCATTTTTTTTTTCAGCAGCATAATGATTGCGAAATCTACACATAATTATTGTAATTATTACCGTTAAGATAGATTAAGTGTGGACCGATGACATAGATTCTAACCTTAGGAACAAGGCAGGAAAAGGTAATATCAACAATGATGTATTTATTTTTGTCAATGGGACAACATTATATACAATAAACAAAGAACAAGAAAACCTATATTTCAAAGAATGCAACAAAGAGAACTTCACATACAGCTTAGAATCCATTCAATCTGCTGTATGCACGTCCCTGGTAGGTCATTAGGTTCAAAAAAGCAACTACACATTAATTAAAGATTAAAAATAAAGATGTGCTTATAATCATATCTTCATTCACTGCATATTTACAGACTTTACACCAATTATTCCCCTGGCAAACCATTTCACTTAAGAACCTTTTCAATTCCCTTGTTAGCATACATCAGAGCAGCCAATATTCATCCTTTTTCTGCTAGCATACGGACAAGCCTTTTGCTGCCCGTACTAGGTACTCTTTCACCACATGAGTGCGAAGAGGAAAATACCTGTCAAGAGACTCTCCCAAGAGCTTGGACTCAAAGGCTTTCAATTGCTAGCTGCCAATGCTAACCATTCGACCATCAGACAAGAGGTAACACTTGTTCATTTAGTTGGTAATCAAACCCAGCTAACCATGAGCAGCTATCTTAGGGTATTAAATGACATGCCATTCTTGTGCTGGGGAAACAAATGTGTCAGTATGTAAAGCAATCAACGCTTGCGTACTTTAGCTATATTCTGAGAAAACATTCAGAGAACTGAGAGACAAGCCCTCAAGGCAAAGAGAGAAGAGGTAGGCCATGGACAACTTGGCGGAAACATCTGGTGTTAGAAGTGAAGGCAATACAAATGACCTTGGCGGAAACATGTAGTGTTAGAAGTGAAGGCAATACAAATGACCTTGGCGGAAACATGTAGTGTTAGAAGTGAAGGCAATACAAATAATCTTGGCGGAAACATCTGGTGTTAGAAGTGAAGGTAATACAAATGACCTGGAGAGAGACTGAGAGAACTTCCCAAGACAGAACAGGATAGAAAACTTTTATTGGTGGCCTATATGCTCTGCAGAGGTGAAGGGAAATGAATGAATATTCTGTCAAGAGCCAGGTAATTGTGTCTATACCTGAATAGGGAATCATGAGTCTTTCCTGGGGACTCAAAATTGTTATGAATCAGCCAGGTATTCAACCGCTTTTATTTAGAAATTCATTTCTTATTCTTCATTTTTTATTTGATATAAATGTTGACATAATACATCTTCACTCCTTCCAAACATCCTGCATGTGTATGCATTAGTAATGTACAAAAACGTTTAAAATCATTAATAGTTTCAATGGTAGGAGAATCCCTGTGACGTTCTATTCAAATCATCAATTCATTTTCACAAATTATACGCAAGTCTATGTGGGAACTGTGCACTGTGTAGCATCAAACCAGTGGGAAATCTGATTCTGACCTGAGCTCAGATGAAGAAGACCTTTTGACAAAAATGTGTTTGAATTTAGGGGTTCTGACAGCACAAAAAGTGAGCGAGTTCCCTTCTTGAAAAATTGTCTTTATTCCTCAATAGAAAGTGAATGGGGGGAAGAAGATCTAGGTGACGGACATTGGTATAAGCTATGTGTATAAAATATGTTGCTTTCCATTCATTAAATTTGAGTTTTGATATAAATGCAATTACCCTATGATATTATCTATATGTATTGAATCATTATTTATAAAAGCTGTGTTTAAAATATATGTGCCCTAAATTTTTTATCATATGGTATGTATATTTCTATCAGTCCTTGCACAATATGCATGTCGTAAATGGATCTTTTGTAAAGTACTCTGAAATAAGAGATAGTAAAGATTATTATCATCATTATTATCAATACTATCATTATTAATATATATTATCATTATTATTATTATTATTATTATTATCAAAATGAAGAAAGAAGAAGGGATTTCCATGTAAAAGCAGCTTACGCCAGATATCTACCACAAAATTATGATGCCTCTCAATGAGTGAAATGACCATTCAAATTCTATCATTCAAATCAAAATATTACAAAAATGGACCAGATTACAATACACGGCTGTGTCAGCTTATTTCACACATCACACATCATAAAATCAAAATGAAAAATTTGGGTAAAAGAACAGAAATGAAAGTGTACACTGGTTGAAGTTTTTATCACAATGAAGAAAGCAAAAAAATATTTGGATCAACAAGACCAGTACATGAAGAAAACAAAGCAATGAGCAAATATGGAGGGAGCAAGTGAAAACGAGAGTAACGTGAATTGTAGGAACTGCTAAAATTGGACAACATTTAACATCATGGAAAGCAACAACTGATAGTAAAAATAATATATTATATTATATTATATACGATAGTATATCATACTTATTTCCTTACTGAAAAGAAATAAGGTGACAATGACATAAGGAGGAAATAATTCAGTTGAAAATATATAATTTCTAAATCAAATTGCTATTTGACCTTTATGTCTCATACTGTGTTCTATGAATATTTACTTTTCTTCTTATTCATATCATAATTAATTCTTTGACTTTTACACTATTAGTTTATCAATGTCAGGATGAAGTTTACTCAAACATGGTATCCTGATTAGAAACATTCCCATGCAGTATAAAAATTCAGTATTATTTCAGTACTTTCACAGCAATACTGTGACAAGATAGTTAAAATATTAATGAGCAGATAGATACAAGGGAAAAAAGATAAAATTTGCCAATTTAAAAAAAAAGTAGTTTTAAATAAAACATACAAGAAAGATATGTTATTCTACCATAGAGGATATATTTGGACCAGCCAGCAACTCTTAAAAGACTGATAAAAATACTGGTTTCGTTAGTTACGAGGAAAAGTTATAAAGAAAGTTGCCAGCTGAAAAACTAACATTTGAAAAGTAAATCAGAAACATTACCTACTGAAATGTAAAATTACATCCGCTTCCTTATCAACTGATCGTAGGTACACATAATGATGTCGTATGGATGTGACAGTTAAGTAGATGGTCATTATACGTATCAAAAAGCTGGGTATAATATTGTAGTATAGACAAAAGATGAACAAACCTGAAATATCTTTCCCAACTTCTTTTTTTTTAGATGTAATTAATCAAAAGAGCACAAGTCAGAAAAATTCATACTCATTGTCATCCACCTCACTAAAGAACTTATAGAAAGCTCTTTTTGTTATATATGGCTTAGGCCCAAACCAGACTGCGGCTGGGTCTGGGCCTTCTGCCACGAAACCAGTGTAATTCAATGGTGCCAGCCAGACCGAGGCTGGTGGAGAAGTCCTGATTCGACATTTGTTTTTTGCATTTTGTCAACATTTATGGGCAGGGTAGTACAGAATTGTTACTTAATTTATGTGTAGCAACCATATTCGACGCAATATGGGTGGACTTTGTGTAAATTATGTGTTTAATTCACGATTTTATGTGATGACCCACTTTCAGCTCCTGACTAGATTTCGAGATCTAGATCTGTATGAAAGTATAATTATTCTTTGTACCTTTAACATCATGACATTGTGGCCGAGTGCATAAGGCGATGAACTTTGAAATGAACAGTGCGGATTCGTCTCCTGTTTCTGTAGATTTTTTTTCTTTTAATCATTTTATTCTTTCTTTTTAAATTTTGGCATAACCACTTCTTATTATGGCATTGCTATTCTTATGACTGTGGCTCAGTAGCTTTTTGAATCATACTATTCCTCCGGTGGTGTATTTTTTAAAATTATTATAATAGTTCGTTTATAAGTTCTAAGTTTAAATGGTCATCTTTCTCTATCAGATCGAAGTAGCTAGATCTAGATCGAAGTAGGAAACATTTTTTTAACATTTTCCCCGCCTATTCATCATACTTCTTTCTTCTCCCTTCCTTATTTACAATATTTAGATCAACATTTCTATTATCAAATTCAAATGAGAATCCATTCGTGCAATGGAAGTTCAGCTTGTCCAACCTAAAGATTAAAGGAAAATTAAGCTTGATATAATAATATAGATTAGATCTATTCAGAGAAAAGGGCGAGATTCATGTCTAAATAGATTCAGATCTTCTCTGGACCGGTTCCTCAAAATATAATTTAGATCTAGATATCTATAGTCAATGTACCCCCAGCCCCAGCTGACTTAAACACACCAACACTGGCACCATGACTGGTGCTCCACCAGCCCCAAGTCCCAGCCAGCCCCAGCCGCAGTCTGGTTTGGGCCTTAGTGTCTACAGCATAGTAGCTGATAAATGTTTACTTAACTGAAAAGGTACACGCAACCAATAACCCTCTCTAGAATAATTAGAAAAATGTTTATAAGGTCTTTTGTGAGATGAACCAATGCTTGTAATATCTAAGTCTGTCTAAAGACATTGAAGACAAAATATAGATCCTTAACTAAATCAAACAAATGAGATATTTTTCTGTGGCTGATGTATAAGATTTCCAGATGGAAAAGAAAAATATTATTCCTGGGACATCCAAAGAATATTTTGAATATTTATTTTATTATATCAATTTATTATTATTATTATCGTAAACTACCTTAAAATAAGTGCGTTATGAAATACCAATAAAAGAGAATATATAGAAGTAAATGATAACAGTAAACATAGTAGGCCTATGTTCCAATGTGAAGGGTCAAGACATTGTATAGATAAACTATAAACCCTCAATGTTTCTCTTTCATTACAACACCTTTTGTATAATCAGTAGACACAATGTAAAAAACATATTGATATCTAAAAGAGGGGAAGTATATAGCGATTTCTTGTAAGAAGAACATCATCTACAAAATTGAAAGTAAATGGAAAGTTATTGTACATAAACGAAGTAGTGAATAAGGCTGAAACCCACACCCACCTAAAAGATTAAACAAAGTAACGGAAATTGTCTATGCTGTATGGCACATGATTAAGAAACTTTTAGCATCATTCATAAACACTTAAAACACTCTGCTGTTTCACGCTTATCTCTAAAAGATGTTAATGAAAAGAGTGACTATCTGTATAAAATTAGCATTATAGGCCAATAACTCAAGAAATACCCAAGAATTTCTAAAACTGTAAACATAAAGCCAGTGGCATCACATGACATGGGGCTTGGGGGTAATAACCTCCAATGTTTACCTTTAAAAAGCTTGTCGGTTTATTACATTTAGTCTACCACTTCTTAAGGCATTGCCATTGACATTCCTTCTTTTCTAACAAGGTTAGATTTCAAAATAATGCCATCTTTGCCACAAACTCTATCCTGCATTATGGTTGATGATACTAACAAATCTGTCACGCGATGCTCCTGAAAATAGACAGTAACACTACAATAAATACTGCTGACCTGATTAACAAGTTCTTACATATAAAATGACAAGTAAAGATTGTAAAATTGTGGTAAAAAAGGGGAATAATTAATGCAATGATCTAGTAAAATGGGTGATGAGGAAGAAATGACTTTCAACAACACATATGCTGCTTATTTTAGAAAAATAAAAATGATAGACAAAGGGTAAAAACATTCCTGGTTGACCATCACATATCTCATGCAGCTTTATATCCATTGTCGAGTTAAAGGCAGTTCCATTTATATTGTAGTTTAGATTGTTTTGAGTTGGTTTTTGCTTTGACTTGGAATGTTACAATTCACACTGGGACATCACTCAGACTTTTTGGTAACTTTATCATCCTTGTTCCTTCCATAAGATGAACCTTTTTCAATTTCTGTTACACCAATCATCCATCGTAGAATTATGGAAACTGTAATAATTGAAAGAAAATAATAGAAATTGTAATAATCAAAAGAAAATAATAGAAATTGTAAAAATTAAAAGAAAATAATAGAGACTGTAATAATTACAAGAAAGAAATAGAAATTGTAATAATCAAAAGAAAACAATAGACACTGAAAATAATAATAATAATGGAAATAAGGCAACAATCAAAATAAAATAAAAAAGAATGTAACATTAACAATCAAAAGAAATTAATAAAACATGTAATGTTCAAAAGAAAACAACAGAAAATGTAAAACTCAAAGAAAATACTAGAAACTGTAATAATGAAAATAAAATAATAGAAACTGCAATAATGAAAAGAATAAAGAAAGTTTTATATCTAATAATTATATTAATGTTTAGTTATATTAATATTAATAATATCTAATATGTATTTTAATCATATTTATATTCATTATGAATAGATCTATGGCTTTGTCTAATCAAGCATGATTTAAAGGATAAATAAACTAGTTTCTAGAAGTATATAATATTTTTGTCTAAATTTATATCCTTAATGATATTTTAGGAACAAAAAAAGACTACTAGTTGAGAACATCATTGATCTCTGTCTGATGTTAATCTAATTATCCTGCCCCATGTCCAACTCAACTTTCTCACCATCTATTTATGATGTAACTTATCTAATATCTTTCACTCTCCTATAAAAACAATTTCAGAATTTATGGATTTATTAGCCACACATATGAAATTACTCTACGATCACGAGATCTGGGATGAGGAATGACCCAACTTGTCTGAATTCATAAAAGGATAACATCAACCACTGTTGAAAGGGAAAGCTTAAGTATTTCATTATTCAGTAAAATCTTATCATTTTGGGTTCCTCACCTAAAATGATGACTCCAACAACAATTCCCTTTTGTAACAGAGAGCCAGCAATGAAGATACTTCCCATATATGTAAAAAGTGGTACACATAGCAAAACTGCCCAAAACAACCACATGATTAAGTCGTTGTAACGCCATGGAACGATGCGTGCCGTATTAGGAAATGTTCCCGTCTGAAGAAAGTTTTCGTATAAATCATCCTGAAAACAATAAAGTAAAAATGTACAGATCTGCATTCATTCTATTAACTTAGTATCGACAAAAAGTTACTCTATGAACTAAGTGAGTTAGTTATTTGGAGTTTTAAGGGCTCTACCAACCTCCGGAATTATCTCAGCGCCTGATTAATTAAGTACAGACCTGCATTTATATTATTACCTAATAAAAACTAAAACATAACTTTGAAAAGCAACTGTTCCACATAATTCAGTTATGAAATAACGCAGAGAGATATCAAAGGAAAGTAATTTTGTTTTTCTAGGAAAAGGGAAATTAAAATGAATTACAAACAATAATGCAAAATTACTGACCTTTTTCTTAAAAAGTTGTCGAAGCCAATCAGCACAGACTTCATCTGACTCTACAGGGACACTTTGAATAGGAATCAGCCTAGGAGAAGAAAAAAAAAAACATGATAAGAAAATTACTTGAATTTGTCATGGATAAAACACAGTGGAACCCGCTTAATTCAAATTCCTTGGAATATGGTGATGACTTTGAATTATCTGAGTTAATTACGATTTCAATCAAAGGGAAATTCCTGGGTATAAATATTAGACCAAGTGTCACCAAGTCATTTGTCTTCGATCAATATTGCTAGGCCAAGGCCACCTGGCTGAAAGAATTTTGACAGCTTAGTTGCTAGGCTTGGCGATTCTTTGTACTCTATTATATTTTATCATTATAACTAGGACCCCAATTTGGGATGAAGTACAGTTGATGGATGGTAGAGCTGTTCTTTAACCGTCTTTAACACCGTGAAAATTCAAATCATGACTTCAAATCATCCACATATGGCCAGAAATAATTTGAATTGATCGAGATTATTTAACAAAACCAAAGAAGATAAAAAAACCTTGACCGAGATAACTTTGAATTATCTGAGAATTCAAATTATCTTAGTTCCAATTATGTGGACTCCACTGTATTTATAAATGACAAAACCGCAGGGGACTTTTTAAATTGTCATTAGCAATTACTCTGTTCATAGAAAACTACATACTCTGCACAGAAGTGAGCACGAAGTGGCTTGCCGTTAATTACATTCATTAGAGTTGGGGCAGGTCCATCCAGAGGGAAGCCGACAGTACAGTTGAGGATACTAGGAACTGTTGACAGAAACAGTTTTAAGTTGAGTGTCTGTGCATTAGAGGCTTTTAAAAAATATTTTAAAATGTTTAAAAATATCTCTCCATATCTTTATTTTTTCACTGGGTGATTTGTTGTGTACCTACTAGAATAAAGTAAGATATCAAAGTAAATAGAAAAGTACTAGTCCTAAACATAAATGGAATGGAAAATGAGGTGAAGGACAGGCGTATAAGTTAAAGGATTGTTGATGGCCTTTTCCCCAGCTTAAGAGCCAACGGAATATTCAAGATCTACATGACCTACCGATATATGACAGACAGCCCTAAATTTATAGCATGCACAACTTACGCATTTGTCCAGACTAACCTAAACACGCAAGGAAACCAACTTTTTTTTCATAATCTTAGGTGATGCTTACACGGTTAAGAACATCATCATAAAATCAGTTACTTTTGACTATCCCAGAGTACCATGTACAAGCAAAGTAAGTTATTCTGACCAAACAGGTGAATGTTAATTTTAAAACACGGCCATTTCTCAACTAAAGAAGCCAGAAAGTAAATTATTCTGGGAATCTCAACGTTAACGAATGACTTTATCAATGAAGACAAAACAGTGAAAAATAATATTAAAATAAACAAAAGGAATAGCCTGAAAGTATCTTCATTAATATAATATAAAGTCTTACAATGTCCTCTAAGACCATGCATGGACACGATGAAGCCTTTTGGCCTTGGAAGCAACACATGCTTTAGTAGAGGATAACCCTTTGCACGGCATATTTCTAGACTGGCCTTATGCTTCTCCTCTGTAAAACGAGTTCCTTCAGGGAACAGCAACAGCTGTAAAGGGATGTAAAAATAGAAAGGCAAATAATTAATTTCATTTACACATAAACCATTAGATCATCAAAAATGCCCTTTTCCAAAAGTAATTGTATCACTACCATTGAAATAACATTTCATTTTGTATTTCATTGAAATTCAACAGTGGCAATAACTTTCCCTTAACTTGTATCAATATCGAATGTGACAATATACTTTATAACTGTATTACCATCAGTCTCATGACAGTGTCATGTCCCACATTAATAAAACTCATAAAAAATCTCTTTGACTCCATGACTCATCTGTTATTATTGGAAGATACAAATGAAAACTAAATAAGGGTAGGTCAATATTATGTTAATACCTGAGTGAGAGATGTATTGTGAATAAACCACTATTATTATTACCGACAATTTGATTGAACATTTGTGTGAAGGCACTAGATTGCATCATTCATCACTAGTCATGTGGGTTGATCATGCTGGTGACATTTTCTGAATCAACGATGTCTCCTTGTTTTCCCATGCAAGCCTTAAATCAATTTTGGTCAATCCTATATAACTAAAATACAATTATTTGGCATAATTCTTGACTGGCAAACGTAGTCAGTTTGCAATCAAATGGTTGTGAGTTTGATTCCCACGAGCACTTGGTCCAATGTTGAGTCCTTGGGAAAGTCTCATCCTTACTACACTCAGACGTGTAAAAAAAAAAACAATTAAAAAAAACAAACCCTCTTATATGCAGCAAAAGATATTATTGTATGCTAGAAGGAAAGTACTGATGAAAGATCAAAATTCCTGTAAGCACCTCTAGCACAAAAAAAAAAGGAGATACAGGAGTTGTGATCAAAGACAGAGAATTGATGTCAATAATCCCCTTGGAATAACTAAAGGGGATTTTATTTTTATTTATTACTACATTTTATCAAAAACAAATTTCAAGAATTTAAGATGGTTTATGACCAAAAAAAAAATATTCTCCTCTCGTTCTTTTTAGTTAATTGGCAAGAGGACGGAAACCTCATTATACCAATACTAATAGTAAAGTGTAGCCTTTTGTGTTTTGTAGCATCTAATGGTATCGATTCTATTTTTTTGAAAGCATTAGCTGATTGGTTGTCTATATTCTTTGGGGTGGGTTGTTCTTGGAAAGAATGACTTTTTGTCTACATCTGTTTTTGTGGGATTTAATATCTGCCTCATTTTGTGTGTGATAATTCCAATTCTGAGAATGGATTAACATTAAAGTTTGTGTAAGAAAAGCTTCATGATCATAATATGAATAACTGTAGACTTACGGTGACATAATAACCGGGAGGATAGTCTGTGGATTGTTTCAAGTCTCTCTCAATAACCTTCTTGTCGTGCTCCCACTGCCGCTTAAGAAAGATGCTCTCTGTGAAATACCAAGCCCAGCCAATGAGAGGAACATATTTGAGGAACTGTTTGCCATAGATTTTGGTGTTCTGATGACAAAAAAATGTGAACATTAAAGGATAGAATAATATAAAATAAAATAGTTCTGTACCCTTTATCCAACCTAATGCAATACAAAAAGCACTGGCTTATCTTAATGTCAGGGGACATGAGGACCTCAATATAATCTTTATTTTCTCAACTGATACTGTTTACATCCAGATCTGACTCATCCAGATGACTTGGCACAAAATAAAGCCAATTAAATTGTTTTGGAGGCATTTTTTCCCTTTAAGTTATATGTTGGGACAAAAAAACTTACTGTTTATTTTTTGACTATTTCATGATTATTCTATTTTTGAGGAATCCATGCAATGATTAACCAAGGTATGAAACAGGAACAATGGTTTCTGGTTGACAGATCAAATTCAACAACTGTTGCCGGAGTGATGCACTCTGTATGGAGTAAATTCATAATAAAGGGTAATCCTCTGCCAAACAAAATAAAATTGTCATTTGTATTTACCCCCAGCATCTGGAGTCTTTCTGCTAAGATCCAAGCCATGAGCCAGTCAATATCATATTTGTGATTCATGACGGTCAAAACATGTTCTTTGCCCATTTTCTTAAAGTCCTCATCTGTTGCATAGAGAACCACTTCCGTACCTGACCACCACTGGGCAAGGAAAGTAAATTCTGAAATTTATGAAAAATGAGAATACATATTATTTGTATCTCACAGTTCAAGATCTACTTCTTTTATCTATAAACTTGATTAAAACAAAATAGAACACCAATATGATCAAATTATGCTTGTATCTTCCATTACAAATATAGTTGCTAAGATTAAAATTTAAGTAATTGAAACACTGCTAAATTAAAAGTTAAATTTCTCAAAGATAAAAACATCAATTCTGAATCTGATTTATTTCAGCCCTTAAAATTTTGAGGGTATGGAGATGGACTTCTTAAGCCAAAAATGTCTTTCTTCTTGGTGAAGAGATATTTTTCATGTGACAAAATTCTCCTTTCCTTCTGAGATGATGTGGCTAATAAAAAATCAGTGTTTATCCTAATCCTAGTTTCATCTTCATGCAATGGAAAATGCAATGTTAAATCACATCCTGGACAAGATACCAGATTGTCACAAGACCTACCTTAATTTTTAACAGGTGTCCACTCACACCACCAAACTATGGATGCATTAATTTGATTTGACAATAATTGAAAGCTAGAAAAAAATCTGAATTAAATTTAGTTTTATAGCAAACACAACATTTGATTAAGTGATACAATCAAAACAACAATTATTTTGTACATATAAATATAACAATCAACTTACGTGACCAATGAGCATAAGCTAAATGAACGTTGACCTTTCTGTACAAATGACGATTAAATGGCCAAATGATACATGAGCACAGCATGAGAAAAGTAACAATTAAACCAGATCCAACAAATATGTAACCTAAGATTAAATGTAGAGGTAGCAGTGATTTAAAAAATTGTCCCAGCCCCATTTTAAATTGACTTGAAGATGACTTGTAGATCTTTGGTATCTGTAGATTTACTTTGATCTGAAAAACATAGACAAAAAGACAAAATGTAATAATTAGAAAATTGCGAATATTATATTTTCAATATATATATTGATCCTTCCATACAAGTAGTTTGAAAAAAAAAACTTTTAACATCTTAGCAAATCAATGTTTCCCCAACTACCTTCAAGACAGCAAATATTATTTTTGACCAAGTTAATACTGACTGATCCAGCAAACATTAGCTTTAATTAGGAGGGGTCCTCACAATAGCTTGAAATTTCAAATGGCTTTTTTGTTTGACAGTTCATTGTGTTTGAGAGTGTGAGAATGTGTGAGAGAGGGAGGTAGAGAGATAGAGAGAGAGATATGGAGAGATAGTGAGAGAGATAGAGATAGAGAGATAGAGATAGAGAGAGAGAGAGAGAGAGAGAGAGAGAGAGAGAGAGAGAGAGAGAGAGAG
>JASKDV010243632.1:0-17668 GCA_032466395.1 Aegires albopunctatus
AATGAAATACAGTTCAGGACAGTTACAAGTATTGGCAATTTAAAGGGTAGTAATATAATTATGCATACATGGAAAGCCAAAATAATAATTATCATAAATTTTATCACATGCATTGTATTTTAGATAGGTAATTTTTGAATACGTAGGTTTTTAGACCTTTCTTGAAGACGGTGTGACTGCCCGTTAGCCTCAGAGAAAAAATAATTTAAATAAAAATTAGAAGAAAATAAAATGAATACATAAATATAAAAAAAATAAAATAAATTTAAAAAAATAGGATGAATAAACCCAAAGTAAAAACAAAGACACAAATGATGTTCTAAAAAGGATTTTAATGATGACAAAACCATTGACTGATTTGCAACAGCTCGTTTGAAGCAATCATCTAAGTATTTCCAAAGACTAATATAAATTTAATGCCCACCTTTGCAAACAGACTTCACCTCTGTAAAGGACAAAAAGAGCACAAATATCTAATCATTCGTTTACACAATACAAGTAATCAGGTGACACAAAAACCATTGTGTTGAAATCAAACCACGTGGAAACTACCGTTGGATGCACTTGAGTTGATGTCGATGTGAATGGAATTTTTTAATCATTTCTGTCAATTTCATTCTCTAATGGTATTCTTACATATTACATCCTTCCAGTGCCGTCATCCATCACAAAGGGCCTCCATCTTAGATCTCCATTCATCTCGGTCCTGTGGTCTCTGCCATCACCGTCGTCATTGAGTTCATTCCCATTCTTCTCAAATGGTATATGACCTATTAATCGACCCATTTAATATGTTTTTATATCTATTCTAAGGTAAGTATTGCCATTAAAAATTGTTTATTGTTGTTTATAGTTTTTGTATGTTAAATGTGCCATACTGGTACAAAAACATGTTCAGGATCACGATCATTCAATCGAAGACCACCACATTGATACAAATCCGAATTTGAACTTATGAGTTTTCTTTTTTCTGTGGGAATGTCTACTGGAGGATCACATATTGTCAAAGCCTCCTCCTCACGAAAATCAATAGAAAACTAATGTAATTCAAGAAGTGCGAGGACTTGACAATAGTCCTGTACTTGATATCTACCTGGAAGTGCTCTAAGAGATGCACACAATTACGCATTTAATGGGAGAAACAAAGAAGAAGAAGAAGAAGAAGACGACGACGACGACGACGAAGAAGAAGAAGACAAGTTACCATTAGATGCGAATGACATAGATTTCGTTGGTAAAGAACACATTATTATAAGTTAGTGAAATAGAAAGAATACTTTTGACCCATAACCTCAAGGCGAACGTAAAAAAGACAAAGCTTACAATCATATCATAATATCTTTATCATTATCACTAACGTAAATCAATATAGATCTAGCAAAAGGAAGATTATTGTGCTTCTTTGGATCAATTACATTTTTACCAAAGCGCAGAGATTGACTGGCAGATCTATAGAATATGGAAATGTATTTGGTGGATTAATATATGCATGAATTGGTGTCAAAAACCAAAACCAATGTGTTTTTGTACATAATTAATTCAAACAAGCTTTTTTTTTAAATTTGAAATCGTACAATAAGACCTCCCTACGGTCTTAATTATAGCTCATTGTCCTCCCCATGTATATATATAAATAGATGGTCCTCCTATTATCAAAGGATTCCGTTCACAAACCTATGATATATGGAATTCCCAATTCGTTATACTTTTTTCCGCTTTCGATAATTATTGTCGTGTTCGGCCACTGTCGATGAAACACTTTTAAACTTTGGCTTTTACAAATACTTCTAGATTCTAGATTAAATGAAGTACATTATGTAGGATGACATTGCATGATGAGCACATGTAAAATTCAGACTTAGAAGATCTCCACCAAATCTAGCAGATCTAGGATCTACATCTAGATTCCCCAGCCCTGGTTCGATCTACACAGGTAGGATTCCCCCACTAAATCTAGAATCTAAATCTAGCTTATATTTAGACTAGATTTCTAAGTAATTTTTACTTGGCTTTGTATCATTTTCATAATTCATAATATGTTAGGTCTAGATCTACATGTAAATGAATCTCCACCTAGGTCTAGATTCTAGAGCTATAAAAATAGCCGATGCAAGCCCAATAACACAGCACCCTCATTGACGGACAGCTACAAAATCTAAGGCAAAACAATTTAATACCACTCCTGATTTGAAAAACTACTGATTTCAAGAGAAAGCAATTTTTCTTTTCCATGCCTAGACTAAAGAAATCATATGAATTAAGCTCAATGAAAGCAGTTGAGCAGAAAATTAAGGTCTGTGTCACTTGATGTAATTTATCACTGTACACTCACTCTGTAGATCCATCTCTAGAACTAGACATCCAGATCTAGATTCTCAAGCCACCCTGACAAAATTCGAAATTCAATTCCTACTATGGCCTAGAAGTCAATAAGGAAATATATTTTACAGAATTCTAGACTACAGAATATTCATTATGTTGAAGGTGGTGGAAAAAGGAAAGAAGAAGAAGAAGTCCTTTAGGCAATAGATTTTGTTACTCTGTGTCACTGGGGGTATCGTGTCATTGGAGAGATCTATGCCATGTTTTACTGTCAATGTGGTTTACAGATTTGCCCTCATCCATTGATAGTGTGCATTGTTTAAATAAAGCGACAGTAATAGAATCAACGAAGCAAAATTATTGTTTCCCGCGATACTAGTCTATCTATTCTTAAATAAATATAGCGAAAGAAAGATCATTGTGCTTCTTTGGCTCAATTAAATTGTTGCCAAAGCGCAGGGATTGACTGGCAGATCTAAAAATTACGGAACTTTATTTGGCGGATTGGTATATGCGTAAATTAGTGTTATTTACCAAAATCAATGTGTTTTTGCTCTTAATTGATTAAAACAGGCTTTTTTAATATTCAGAATCGAATAACAACACCTCCCCCATCAATAGATCTAGATCTAGATCCTATGTATAGCTCCATTGACATCACCAAACAAACTAATCTATTCTCGCCTATCATATCGGGAATTCCCTGTACTTCTTTCGCTTTCGACAAAGCGGTGTTCAGTCTGCTGTCGATGAAACTTTGGTTTTTACAAACACTTCTAGTTCTAGATTCTAAATTAAATGAGGTACATTATGCAGGAACATGATGAGAACATAATGTACAATTAAGTCACCAAATCTTTTTCAATCAAATCTACAGGTAGGTATGATGCCAATCTAGATCTAGAATCTAGATAGCCTAAGTGGCTATATACAAAAAAAGATCTATCTAGACCTAGATCTATATATTTTTCATACACTCAAGCTAGATCTACATATTTTTCATACACTCAAACTATATCTAGATCCATAAATTTTGTATACACTCAAACTAGATATAGATCTAGATCTATATTTTGTCCATACATTCAAACTGGATCTAGAGTAGGATCTATATTATATTTTTCATACACTCAAGCTCATATTTAAATATATATGCCAGGTCACGTCTAAACTGGGTCACGGCGAAAGTTTAATATTTTCTTACTTTTTGTAGCACAAAACAATCAATGTACAAAAACATTCAATAAATCGGCTAAAAATAGATTACCTCTCGTAGAACCTACCTGTAGAAACACTTTAAAAGTTGTAAATATTTTCTAATCGTCTCTCAATCGGTTGAATCCAAGCCGCCTAGTCAATAGAATGCAAAGATCTATAAATCTATTTATAGATCCACGGCGGAGTTTGGTTATTATTAGCAACAGGAAGTTACTCTCGTGACTGTAGACGCATGTTGAAAACAGTCAACTTCAAGACATAAACGGTGACAATAAAGATTTTGTGGCTCTGTGTCACTGGGGGCACTGTGTCCCTGGTGGTATGTTGACTATACCTAGATCTAGATCTAAATCTTTATGTAGAATTTTCTATTCTCATGCTCTTTGACTAGATCTAGATTCTGAGTCAGGAGTTACGCTGGCTTATATATCTATATACCAAATAAGCTGAAATTTTATGATATGCCACATTTTACACATAATATGGTTTAAAAATCTGCCCTCATCCATTAATAGCGTGTATTGCAAAATTAAATCGACAGTAATGAGAATTAACGAACATTGTTTCCTGCGAATATCGCGGGGGTTTCCACTAGTTGTTATAAAGAACAATGATGATTGGAAAACATACAAGAAAGTTGGGTCATAATTATTATCTTGGAAGTGAGGAAGACATGAAACACGGCAAAAACCTTTCACTAAACAAATTCTCAAATACTTGGAGCAGAACTGGAGAAATTAAACAGAAAACAAGATTGAAATTATGTGAATCTCTCGTTGTTTTACAACTGTGCGACATGGGCGGTAACAAAAATAAGACAAAAAGCTAGATGCCCTTCATAGACAACTAAGAGTTCTCGGAATACATTATCTGACAATGATACAAAACAAAGCTCTATATAGGAAGACTAAAGAAACACCTATATCGATTTAGATCTTAGAGTCAAGATAGACGCATTATAAGAAGTGAAGACGAGATTCCAGCAAATAAGGCAATGGCAAATTATTTCGTAGGAAACTTGAAAACTACCAAAGGAAGATCTCTGACAACTCACTCTGCCATTGACGTTGAACAACGACTTGAAAAGAAGCTAAAGTAACATCAAACTCAAAACAGAAGCAGATATTGAGCACTTTACGAAACATAGACCAGGACAGAAAAGAATGGCTTGCCTTCACTATAGAAATTAGGATAGCAGCTTAAGCTGCAATGTCAGAGAACTTTGCAAGCGTAAAGCACTAAGTAAGTATGCAAGTAACGTCAGATGTTTAACGTAGAAAAAGATTTAGGATTACCATTGATAAATAGCATAAGACTTTTGAAATATTACCATATTTATACAGTTTGATATCGTAAATTAAATCTTCTATTCACCGGCTATTTGTTTAAGAATTATTCCCCTTTTCTGTAAACAGATCCACATATCCGAAGAAATAAAGAAGAAAAAACAAACAAACTAGAACTCGACGAGAACTAAGACCTCACTAAAATGATCTCACTACAATATCTCGCGACGTCGCTGGCCATCATCCTAACATTGACCAGGGCCAATGAAGCAGAAAACGGCCGCTTGTTTGCCAAGGTTTCTCTGGTAAACCCGCCGACAGTTATTGCTTACTATGAGAACACCGATGTCAAGCTATGTGCAATGCTTTGTAACGTTTACCCCGATGATACGTGTACAGGATTTCAAATCGTGGACCAAGAGTGTCGTCTGTTTACAGGAGTCATCGATGGCACATCTCCGAAGACGGGCAGCGTCCCCATAGAAGAAGCCTATAAAGTGAAGTCAACCTTTAATACGCCGATAACAACAGTTACTGCAAAGGAGACAACTACATTAAGTCATGGAACTTAGTCATAAGGATAGCTACAAATCATGGAACTGTGACATCAGGGATAGCAACAAGTCATGGATTTGGGATATCAGGGAAAGCTACCAATCATGGAACTGGGACATCATGGATAGCAACAAATCATGGAATTGGGACATCAGGGATAGCAGGAAATCATGCAACTGGGACATCGGGATAGCCGCAAATCATGGAATTGGGACATCAGGATAGCTAGAAATCATTGAACTTGGACATCAGGGATAGCTACAAATCATAGAACTCGGACATTAGGGATAGTTACAAATACTGGAACTGTGACATCATGGATAGCTATAAATCATGGATCTGTGACATCAGGGATACCTACAAGTCATGGAACAGTACTGTGACATCAGGGATAGCAACAAATCATGGAATTGGGACATCATGGATAGCTACAAATCATTGAACTGGGACATCATGGATAGCTACAAATAATTGAACAGGGACATTAGGGATAGCTACAAATACTGGAACTGTGACATCATGGATAGTTATAAATCATGGAACTGTGCCATCAGGGATAGCTTTAAATCATGGAACTGTGCCATCAGGGATAACAACAAATTATGGAACTGGGACATCAGGGATACCTACAAATCATGGAACTGTGCCATCAGGGATAGCTACAAATCATGCAACTGGGACATCAGGGATAGTTACAAATCATAGAACTCGGACATTAGGGATAGCTACAAATACTGGAACTGTGACATCATGGATAGCTATAAATCATGGATCTGTGACATGACATCAGGGATACCTACAAGTCATGGAACTGTGACATCAGGGATACCTATAAATCATGGAACTGTGACATCAGGGATAGCTACAAATCATGGAACTGGGACATCAGGGATAGGAACAAATCATTGAACTGGGACATTAGGGATAGCTACAAATACTGGAACTGTGACATCAGGTATAGCTATTAATCATGGAACTGTGACATCAGGGATACCTTTAAATCATTGAACTGTGACATCAGGGATAGCTACAAATCATGGTTCATCACAAAGCACCTAATCGCCTTCACGACTAAGCCCAGCAACTGCTAGTTACAACAACATCGAGAAAGACAGGAGGTTCATGAAGTGGACTCCAACATCATCCTACTAATAACATCACATCGTCCTCATTAATATTATTTCCACCAACATCATCGTTCCTTATCATAAATAATTATCAGGTTTATCAATCAACTATTATCGTCTTCTTCGTTTTCATCATCATCATCATCATCATCATCATCATCATCATCATCATCATCATCATCATCATCATCATCATCATCATCATCACCACCAACACCACCACCATCATGATCATCATGAACATCATCATTGCCATAATTGACATCATCATCAACATCATTGTCGTTATCTTCCTCGCAATCACCTTTATATAATTATTATCTTCAATATTAACTCCCCCCCCCCCTTTTTTCCACTATGATCCTGTTTACCAAACTAATCAATTATTACCACAATCATCCTCCTCCTCATCATCATTGATATAGATATAGACTCAGTAGTATAGATTAATGATTAATGATTAAAGACCAAGCTAAAACCTGAATTTCAGTTCAATGTATAGAAATAATATTTATTGCAATAAATAAACAGAGGAAAAGAAAATTAATATTCACGTAAAAGGATATTGCTATTATAAATTAAATATTATATATAAAAAGTATGTGATGGAACGTTTTACTGCTGAAATAACTTATACTAATTAATTTAGTAATAATAATATTTGAATAATATAAACAAGTAAAGGTACTTATAAATCATTTATTAAACAAATAATGAAAGTTCATAAATAAGCAGATTAAAACTGCACATAACTTATTAAATAAGACTGTGTCTGATCCAATCCCGGTATGGTATGTACTATAAGGCTGTATTGTATACATGATCTGTACTTCAAATTGCGGGCTGGTCATACAGTGACAAGTCGTGACGCGGAACACGGGATTCTTGACATATATTTTCCCCTAAAACAACAATAGTCTTGTCTTACACACACGCATACTCATATGAAAATTTAACAATTATAAATGCAATGTACATTAAAAGATAGCCTAAAAATAATTGTTTCAACTTGATAAAGGTTCATGATAAGAGCATATACTATGAGAAATATTTATATTAAGATTTAAGAACGCCTTTATAGTTTTTTAAGTCTCATTTATTCTAATTTAAAGTTTACTTAAGCGTGAATCAAAGTTATAACGAGAATAGAAATTTTACTCAATCAAATTTAAGCATATAAAATGTAAGAGATATTAATCATAATGAAATTACCGTGACTGATTGAAAGAAATTAATATTTCCAAGTCACTTGATACAACTATGTGTATCCGTTAAAAATATGACTTAAAAGTGTGGTTTAAGTCCATAAAAAAAAAAAAAAAACACCTCTGGTGCAAGTAATATCTTGCCAGCCTGGTATACAATGATAAAATGAGCATTGAGACTGGGTTCGACAGTCTGACGTCACCTAGTGACATGAATTCGTATTTCGTGCTCACTGATGAGTATAGTTATTAATGAACATTTATGTGAAATTGCAAGGAATGTGTTTATGATGAGAAGGATTCATAACAATCATCATCATGAAAATTACATCCCGTTTCCTCTTCTTTTACCATAAATAATACAAGCCTTTGTTTATGTTCCTGTAAAATTGTATTAATGTTGAATAAACCACCGACACCCCCACAAAGTAATATAGATTGTGTTTTCTATATTAATTGCATCCCTTTGCGTGTTGCCCTTTTCCCGTCTTCTTTTTGCCATGTCATACAACATACATACGTATGTTCGTGTATCATGACATAATCACACATATTACTAACGGACCAACGCAAAAACAATGCCATAACTTTTCCTTCAGTGATGATGATGGTGATGAGGAGGAGGAGGACGATGAAGATGATGTCAATGGGGCTAACGGTAGTTTTCACCTCTGACCAGACCTCTTGACCTCTTCGCTGGGTTCAAGAACTGAATTAAATCAATCGTGTGTTGATAAGAGACTGAAGTAGGTAGCAAAGTGACCTTTCACGTCAGAGGTCATGCTATGGACATATCAAAGAGTTAGCAAAAGAGATCATTTCTTTATGGCACATTTTTCCCTTAATGGGTTGCATACACTGTGCAAAGTCTATCCGGCATGGCCATAATTTCTCCTCAAAATCGTTCTCAATTCACTTTGGAATCAACAGAGATGTGCACTCTATGACAATGACATCAGAAATCTGACTTCCGTGACATTAAATGACCTGAGTACGATGAGAAAAACGTGAAAAGAGATTTTCCCAAAGACAAAATTTCAACTCATGGGCAATTAATTGAACCTGGTTATTTTCGATTTCGAAACTAAATGTGTGTTTCTAAATCCGTTATAAAGGGCAAAGTCAGAAGGACTGAGTCCAAAACAGAAACGAAGTCATTCAATGAACCATGATCAGAAGTTACTTCTCTAACATGGATTGCAATCAAGAAAAGAGCATTCTTATTTTGCGCGTTCCCACTAAATGTGTTCAATGCGCTTTACAGAGTTTCCCTGGCAGGCCATTACAATTCTAAATCTTTCTTATCATACAGAGGTGCGACCAGATGTAAGGCGCTTCGCTCTAGCATTCTGAAAAGATCTTCCTCAGCCAATGACCAGATACCCATTTTACACCTGGGTACGATGAAGACATACATGTAAAGAGTCTCTCCCATGAACTCAACATCGCGCCCAACTGAGATTCGAACCTGGGATCTTTCGATCACCAGCCAAAATGGCTACCACTAGACCACGATGTCACACAGTAGCCAAAGACAAAAGAGGAAAAAGAGAGTAGAAACCCTTCAACAAAGAGTAGGCGGCATCGTGATCTTGAGGTAGATATTTGGGTTGGTGGTCGAAATGTCCCAGATCAATATTCCCAGTAGGGTGTGATGATGGATCATTGGGAAATGCTTTTTGATTGGCATTTTTCTCACCGTATTAAGGATAGTTTGAGCACCTCGCTATAGGTAAAGTTAGATCCTGTCAGCATTATAGGAGATTTGGATTTCAGGGCGTATCTCTAGCTCTGTTTACCCTGTAGTATAATTATTCAGCCCGTAGCATTGGATAGGATTTTGATGTAATGGACTGCATCCGCCAGGGGAATTCGTCAAAACGCATATTGTCAATTGGGGGAGAATGGCCAGTATGGCATAATAGTAGATCTTCTTAAAGGATACATTATGATAGATCTATATCCAAAACTGGCGTGACATTATACCTTATTGTTGTTGTATTGAATTTTACCCATATCCACTACTTTGGTGATATCAGGGTTATCCTAGACTGCCTTGTAAACAGTCAATGGTTGTTTTACATGCTTATATTATATACAGGGGACCTCCGATCTTATAGTCCGTCTCCCATATGACTTGGCACTCTTCATCCTAGCAACTTAAGGATAGGAACAGAAGGAATCCCAAAAAAAAAAATTGTTTTTCAAATTTAAGCCTGCACGGGTTTGAATCGGAGACCTTTGACTTGGTAGTCGAACGCCTTAACCACTGACTGAGCTATCCGCTCCCCATTATACCCTGAGATTACCGATCATGATTGAGTCATTCAATAACTACATGTCCTAGTCGATGTGCTCTTAAACAAGACACTAGATCTATATTCCGTTATGTTCACTCGACTCGGATGTGTACCTGGCTCGCTTTTTCAGTGTCCGAACATTATACATGACTGTATATTTTTGCTTTACTTTCCTGTGTCCTGTGCTGCTGATGATTACGAAAGTATAGCAATCAATGTCAAGCGCAGTTCTTGATCATAGGTGTTTATATGTGCTATATAAAATTAGAGTGACTGACTATTATTTCGAGACTTGTTCAGAAGCATTTTAAAACGTTGATTCAGCATCCACCAGACTAGCCTATATAAGAGGCGCTGGTGTGTTTCTCTGTTTACTGTCGCCATTCCTTCAAGGTATCTTTTGTTTAGGGAAGGCATTTCCATCAAAGGGACTTGCGTATTGAAGTCGATAATAGGTGTTTCTTTTACTTCAACCCTGCTGACCTTTCTGACTGGTAGACATCAATCACATTGCTGATCAGGTGTTTTGGGTGCGTATACCTAACCTAGTCTCCCTTTTAAAGATATATTTAGTACTTGTCATAGCAACGGAGTGTAAACATTTTCTTAAGAGGTTGGTGGTTTGCTTATTTTTTTTTTTCCCGTGGCTAATGAATTCAGGGATTCGTGAGTGAACTTGGATTAAGTTCTAATGTAAAACACAAGCGTACTTTGCATAAAGAAAATACTGAACCCTAGCATAAGTACCTGGTACCTGTTCGCTGTACTCATACTTCAGCACAAATCGTTAACTATCTTCAGAACATATCTCTCTCCTCCTTTTTTCTCCTGAAATACCCCAAATACAAGCAAACAAACAACCCCCCCCCCTTTCCCTCCCCCCTCCCAAAAAAAAAGCCAAGAAAAAGAACCCCAGTATAACAATAAACTAAAACACAAAAAACAAAAAACAAAAACAAAGCAAAACAAAGAAAGCAAAACATAAACAAAACCTCAAACCAGCATTAACAAACGAAAATATTGATGGATTGCTTATTTATTTACTTTTCATTTATTTTATTTTATATCTATATTATTTATTATATATATGACGAGAGTCTAAGACGAGGCCCTTGTCTCGAACCCCTTTTTTTAAAATAATATAATGTTATTTTTATAATGATATTACAGCTCCTATCTTTTGGTAGAGCACTTTGGACTATAATATTCACCATGTTGTCCCTTGACTAATTACTTTTTACTCATCCATTTATTAATCTATTAATTAATGTGTATATTTTCATATGTTTTTATTTATAAAATGTAATAAGAAAAAATATTTAACAAATTTATTTTGTGATATGTTCAATCATCAGGAATATGTGAATAATGAAATAGAATAAATAAATAAATAAGTAAATAAAATTCCACTTATTCATCCAAGAATGGAAATTTGTCATTTGGTATTTTACCGTCACTGAGCGTCAGAACAACGCCGCAAATGTAGGCAATAAGTGTAAATAACCTTGCCCAAGAGTTAAACACGGTGTCTCCAATGAGATTCGAACCCGTGACCTTTCGCATGCGAGTCCAACGGCTTAACCGCTCGGCCACCGTGCCACTAAACGATAGAAACAATGATAACAAACTGTGAGTTATCATTATCAGTGTTAGCTGGTAGGGAACTGACTCAAAAGATGTTTTCTCCGATGACGGCAAGACGAAAAAAGTTCACCCCGTTTATTGAGTGATGCACTTTGTGGCATGCCTGTGATAGAATATTATTTTCCTCCTGTTCACAGGTTGCATAATGTTGTTGTTCTAGAATACGCTTGTGCTCTGGATACAAATTAGCCAAAGAATTATAATTTTTTTCATCTAATATATAATATTGCTCTTTTTAAGTAGAGTCATTTTTATGTCAAGAACATGTACTAAAGATTCAGCACCATTCAAAGCACTAACGGTAATTATTCACTAATTGAACCCTTCCGTACTAGGTACTCAAATAAATTGGACACGGTACCATGGTGCTGACCTCTGACCCTTCCACTCCCCCATCTCCTCGAAAACCCTCCTTAATTCACCCCTGTAATACGTATTATACTATTCCATTTTTATATTTTACCTTTCTCAATCGTCAAAATTTAAGTGAGATGTTTATTGCTCATAATACCCAAACCCCACGGTAGAACGGAAACACCTTTCTAGTAGAGCTGAAGAGGAAAGACCGACTTGTCATAAAAAATCTACCTGTGCCATAAGTAGTGAAATTCACGCCATCCCATAATACAGCATTCTACTTACCTTGGCATCCTCTCAGCTAATCAGCGTGACGTCACGGACTAATTTCCCCATATGTCACGTGGCTTTTAGCTCAACCACCAACGGCGTCGTAACACATCGAACTAATAATATGCTGACTACGTCATTGCAATCAGTGTATCGCCAAAGGGCAATTACTCTTGAGAAACCACTAACCTCTTCCTTACGGCGTTAGTCTAAATTCCTGGAAAAATGGATGATAGCGACGTCTAAGTCTTAATTAGGGGTATATTAGCTACCTGGGGTATATTAGTTCTACATTTTTGCTTGGCAAAAGAGTAAGAGGGGGAGTAATGGGGAGGGGGAGTAATGGGGAGGGGGTGAACTGAAGGCAAACTGCATGATGATTTCAAAAATCTACATCCCTTAAAGAATCTCGTCAATATTTTTAATCCGTTTTATGACCATCCCTGTTTTGCCAATAAGGGTTAATCATAGCTTTTCAACTTATCAGAGCACCGGTTTGCAGCTATGTCAGAGTCTCTCGAATAAGACTGGTTCCCACTAGAAAACCTTTTCAGGTCATATGGTTCAGGAAAACGTCCATCCTGAGGTAGAACGCAGCAACCTATTTCCATCAGCCTTGTCGTAGCTATGTGATCATGCTTTTAAAAAAATGTCTTTAATTTGCTTTACTCATCCTTAATCAAGCTACGTCCCTCTCTGGTGAATCTTAAGTCCTGCATTGACTCTGTCCATCTGAGAAATGAAGTTACCTCCAATCCTGCATATATATTTTGTCTTCTATTCATCCAAACTTGTATACACCCTCATTATTACATTCTTCTATCCATCCCTATAACGTAATCACCCCCAAGCCAACATTCATCCAATCTTCTGTTGATCCGAAAATTGAATTTACCCTCAATCCCTATTCTCAATCCTCTACTCCTCTGTCCATCCAAGACATGCATCTATTTACCCCCAATCCTACATTTTTATATCCAAGCTAGAATTGTATTTATTCTAATCCCGCATTCTTCTGTTGATCAAAGAAATAAATGTATCCTCAATCCTAAATTCCTTTGGACTTCCAAGAAATATAATATTATTATGTTCACCTTGAATCTTGCATCTTTCCATCCAAAACGTGTCCTCCTAAATCGTTCATCCGAGGCCTAATGGATACTTATGAACCCTTCTCTCATTGGTTGACGGGCCGGAAATCGTCTTCTCACATGGCTGCCTCGATTCTCGCGGTCGCTTGATTTTGGCGGGAATGCAATCAAGGGCATTCAAGAAGCGGATGGAGAAAAGTTTGCAAAGAGTTGAAAGTCAACAGACACGAGTGCGATCGTCGTTTGACATTATTTCAGGGAAGAAATGAAGACTGAAAGTAGTGGAAAGCTCAACAATGGCCAAAAGGGTGAGGTACTCGAATGACAATGGACTTTTATTGGATTGCCATAGTGTTATCACAATCTAGAGAGAAACCAATGTTGATATAACTTCGATATCCTATATTTCTGATTTGCTAGTTTGGTGCTGTTGATTGGTCTTTTCTTAATAGTTTTATCATCTTAATGATTAATTGAGGACCATGTAAATAATGGGCGATTTGGTAATTTAGTACCTTCACCACTTAAGCAAACGTTTGTCAGACAGCAGATGTTAAAAATACCAATACTCTTATACCAATATTATGATGATGTTATTCTGATCTAGTTCGACACTCCACAAAGATTATGAAGAGTATTTTCTCTAAAAGATCACCAATATCATCGAAGACTAACCTAGCAATTTTTTATTATTTTCTGTGTCATTACAGCTACAAAAGTATTAATCAAGACGATTGTTCATAACGTAAATACTTTCTCACAGGTCGAGCAAACGTAAGGCTAACTCCAAATAATAAGAATATTAATAATCGTACAATGGATGAAAATCCGGCAGTGCGGTATTTATTTCTTCAGCTTGTTATTGACAATACTTTTCAATGGGAGTGGTCATCGTAAGGGTCAACTAAAAGAAAATTCGAAAAATAGAATTATATACCGTACATTATGGTAGTTAAATTTTCAACTTAAGTTTTATCTCTCATTTAGGATAATATATGATAATCAGTTTGACACCCTGTATTGACCCCATTCTTCTACTTGAAATTTTTTAATACGGTTTTGACAATGAAAATACAACAACAAATAAATAAATGTCTTTTAGGGCGTATGCCTATTTCAAAAAATTGAGTAAAATTCTTATAATTGGATTTTTCAATATATTAGTTTATATTATCAAAGTTCAATTAAATTACATTATGTTAGCAATACTATCTCCAAATCAGCTTAATTAAGTTTTAGAGATCGGTTTTATATACCTCTACTCTTTCCAGCCCTCGAAACCGAAGTAGGAATCTTTATCGTCCAATTTCTCATTTTCAGCTCTTCTCCTTCATTAAATTGCTAAGATCTTCTTTCAAGATTAACGCTACTTACTACTTACTTCAAACCTGGCACGATGAATTTTGAGATAAAAATATAGTTTTGTATAACAGAAAATTGAAATATCTCGTAGTGATTTAGTTCACGATATTGTCCGATGACGACAAGAACCTTCACTATTACTAATAGTAACAATATGATACGATATAATAACAGAGATGATGATAATAACAATAACGGTAACCTCGATGAATATGATAACAATAATGATAATAATGATAATAGAAATACAACAATAACAATGCCGATGATGATAACGATAGTGATACTGATGATGATGAAGATGATGATGATGATGATGGTGAAGATGATTTTATGGTTACGATGAAGACTACAAAAATGATGATGGTGAGAAAGATGGTGATATCACTAATTATGTTCAGGTAATTGAAATAATAATAATGACTCTATAAAACTTTACATTATGAATTTAGGCCAACCCAAAAGACGCAATCGCTGCCAAAAGAAAAACAATTGGTGCCTTTGACTAAAACCTTACTCTTCAAATTTTCTTTGAATCATTCATAAGGTTTATGAAACACAATAACCTTAGATGGTTGTTCGTTATCAATGTTTAGTATTTAATTACTCATAGTTGATTTGGGGGAGCAGATAGCTCGGTGGCTTGAATTTAAAATCCAAATGTTCAGGTTTCCAACTGTCCCCTGTCCTTAAGTTGCTAAGATAAAGAGTGCCAAGTCCTATCGTAGACGGACTATGATATCGGAGGTCCAATGTTAATATATGCATGTAAAAGAACCCTTGGCTGTTCACAAGGCAGTCTAGGAAAGCCATGATATCATCAAAATAGTAGACATGGGTAAATTCAATACAACAGACCTTGGCTGTTTACAAGACAGTCTTGGATAACCATAATATCACCATAGTAGTAGACATGGGTAAAATTCAATACAACAACCCGTGGCAGTTTACAAGGTAGTCTTAGGAAAACCCTGATATCACCAAAGTAGTGGACATGGGTAAAATTCAATACAACAGCCCTTGGCTGTTTACAAGGTAGTCTTGGAAAACCCTGGTATCACCAAAGTAGTGGACATGGGTACATTCAATACAACAACAACACAGTTGATTTCCCCGTAAAATTATTATTATTGAATGCATTTTATTAATGCGTCTGTCCTGTCACTGTTTGCAATTATTGTTAAAATACACTCAAAAATTCAAAACTCTGTATTGAAATGGTCCAAAAAGAATGTAAATCCCACTTCTTGTGTGTGTGTGTGTGTATGTGTGTGTGTGTGTGTGTGTGTGCGTGTGTGTGTGTGTGTTGCCGCTAATCTTCTAAACCGCTGGACACACAGTGTTCATATATTTCCATGATCAGTTGGAATGAACTGGGGGTGGTTTTAAGCATATGGAGACCACTCATGCTTCACTTGGGGGACATTGGTTCAGTAGCAACAAAAAAATCACTTACAACTTACAAAAAAGTTATTTTTTCCTCTTTCTCGGTCATCGCCGGGTACTCTGCTAGTTATAATATATATTAAAAATATGATTAGGGGGAGTGGCACCTATTATAGGGCCCCATGCTTTCGGAATCGACGCTTTTAAAAATTCTAATGAACATATAGGTGTGAACAGATTATACTCAAGTTGGTTTTAGACTACAGTTTATTTCGATATACCTACGAATTGAATTTATAGAATTTTCTTTTTCCTTTCGTTTTGCCGTGCTGAGGCCTGCTTTCAGCCATTTTTAAAAGTTTAGACCTAGGCTATTCCTTTTAACACCGTCCAGTTTACTTTTTATTTTCGCACAATTCTCGAGAATGCGCACCGCATATATATTACAATTATCAAGCCTTCTTCTCACTTTTTTTACAAGCGATGTTATTAGAAGCTAGATCTAGATCACTCTATCATTAAAATTTTATTATTATCAAGTAAGTGCACGGCCAAAACATTTTTGGGTTGAAAAGCTTTCAATCTGTAACAATTAGATTCTAATAGATCTAGATCTAGATTTAGGAGTAAGGCTAAGATTAGGTCCTAAAACCCTAGTGAAGCTATATAATATAAAGCTTAAGACATGATAGAAATGCAGTAAGGTCATTTGTCCTAAAATAATATTGATATTAAATTGCAGATAATATGTGAAATAATATGTTGTTACAATTAGATGTTCCTTAATCAATGTCATTGATTTTTAAAAAAAAATAATACGTGTATCTCCTCCCTATCCTTTCTCTTTGTCCCCATTGCCAAAAATTCTTCAATTTAAAAGACCTCAAGGTGACCTTGACAATGTTCCCGGTGGCTTTGAGACATGGGGGTCACTAATCTTTTTTGGATGGCCGACACAAAGCTGGTAGTCTCATCTGGAGGAGTTTTACCGTAAACCCACTACCAGGCTTGAGATTGGATGGATACTCTGGGGAATGACGGGTAGTTGGGTTTTTGTTTTGTATTCTTTAGTTGTGTGGTGGATGCATATATGTGTTTGTGTGTGTGTGAGAGAGAGAGGGAGAGATAAAGGGAGATAGAGATATGTAGAGAGATAGAGAGGAATACAGAGAGATAGAGATAGAGTGAGAGCCAGAGAGTGAGAGCGAGAGAGATAGAGAGATAGAGAGATAGAGAGATAGAGAGGGAGAGACAGAGATAGACAGAGAGGAAGAGAGAGATGAACAAAGAGAGAGAGTGAGAGCGAGAGCTTAGAGAGATAGAGACAGATATAGAGAGATAGAGAGGGAGAGACAGAGAAAGAGACAGAGGAAGAGAGAGATGAACAAAGAGAGAGATAGAGAGAGAGGGGGAGAGATAGAGATAGATAGAGAGAGAGAGAGAGAGAGAGAGAGAGAGAGAGAGATTGTGTGTGATTGTGAAATGAGGGAGTATAGAATGAAAGAATTGCGAGTAGGAGGAGCTCGGGTGGCATGAAGGGGTTAT
>JASKDV010243743.1:0-17653 GCA_032466395.1 Aegires albopunctatus
AGAGAGACAGAGAGAGAGAGAGAGAGAGAGAGACAGAGAGAGAGAGAGAGACAGAGAGAGAGACACCAACGGAAAACAGATGAACTTACTGTCAGTCAACAACAATATTTCAGTATAATAAAATAATGGTGGGTTATTGTTGAATATTTTTTTTTCTTCTTTCAATCAACCAACACACAAACCATCCAATCAGACTAAATCTAAAAGAAAGATAAAAACAAAACGAACTTAGATGTAAATGAAATGGCATACGATACATTTCAAAATTTTATTTTGGCATGTGAATGTGAAGGAGGAAGATAGGTTGATGAATGAATAAGGAAAAAAGAAAGAAAAAACTAATTAAAAGGACAAAAACACATTAAGCATTTATCACAAATCAAAAAAACAGAAAGAAATAGATTACTCTCTCCATTCCAATAACATTTGGAAAAGGATGGGTCTATGGGGAAAGGTTAGTACAAATATTTACTTTGACACAAATAAACCATTTTTCTGTCCCATTAGACTTTTATAAAAAACCCACCTTAAACCACTGACTGATAATGTTTTCCATGATGTGTATCCTATTTTTAATTTTCAAAAAATAAAAACATTTTCAGATCCTATTATTTACAGTGCAATCTTTACAACAATACACCTTACCAAAAACATGTTAATGGAAACTTTAACATCACCAATAACCAATGCATGTAAACTTGTAAAGGTAAATAAAACGGTAAAACCCATGCCGAATTGGAGTGTTTTCAAGGTAGTCATCTCATAAATTTTGTGTATTCTGCTTCAAACCTAAGAATCTGGCAAACACATTGCTATTAATAATTAAGGACCACAAAAAAATCTAAAAATCTTGCTTTAAAGACATATTTTGTAATCAGAGTTTAAAGGAGGGAGTGTTTCTAAAAATACCAAAAATAAAAGTCTTTTATCACATTAAGAATAAGAAAGAAGCGACAATCATATTTTTACCTCAAGTCAGGACAGTGAATAATGCTAATTTGAACCCTTTAAACTTGGTCTGAGTTTCTTCACAAGGTAGGTCTAAATGAGACACCATAACAATTTTTGCTATCGAGAGATCTGAACACAAAATGGTTGCACAATGGTAAAAAAAAAAAGAAAAGAAAGGAAGGTAAAACAAATTAAAAAAATAAAAATTACATTATCAAAACAAGGTCTGTGAATAATAACACGACAAATAAACTTCAAAGTTCAAGTCATAAAATTCAAGCAATAACAAAAATGCTTGAATGAATGTAACAAACACAAATCCTGAAACATCTAGAATGCATAACAAAAACAAGGACAATATAAACACCTGGGGGGGGATAATTATAACTTTAATTTAACATCATTTGTAACAACAATAACAATAACATTTTATTCTAGAGAATGATAAAATTAAAATATACATGTTCACATTTTCTATGTTTTATATACGTGCATTTGTGTTTAGATTTTGATTGCCTTTTTCAAATTTTCATTTGCTTGGATATTTAGCTGTGATTGTTCTTCTTTACCCCTGGGCATTATCTATGGCTTGGTAGAAGGGGTGGTGTAGAAAAGGACAGCAGACATTGTATTTACGAAGTAGAGGGTGAAAGATGTTGCAGATTTTTGACCATGAGGCAATGTGATAGCATGACCTCATTAAAAAAAATAAATAAATCAAACTTAAATTTGAGATGGCTGTACAGATCAATTCCATTCTGGTCACATCATGGCCCCCCTGTAGCTTATAATAGACTATTATGAATGTATCTGTTTTTGATACAGTCAGATCAATAAATTACAGAACATATTTATCTTGACTTGTAGTGGAGTGTAATCCTATCACTCCAATATCACAATGAACATATGAAGATGATAACGCTGGTGAAGATGGTGCTGATGATAATGATTGCAGCATTCATTGCCATAATAAAATGATGCTGATGATAATGATGATGAAGAAGAACAACAACAACATTAACAATTACAGTTATAACAAAAATTATGGAGAAAATATTGATATTGATGAAATCAGTAGCTAAAATAACAATGCAGCAATATACAATGTATATCAGCCTAAAGCTTGGAAAAAAAAATTAAAAAAGGACAAAGTATGGCACACCCTGCATACATTCAGTTACTCAGACACAAGATAATATGTATGAGTACCTAGTCAGTTTTACTTTTATAAATATCAATAGTGAAAATCCTATTTTGTCCATTATTTGCATTACAGTGTATGATAATTTTATTTCTGACTCTTTGTTCCTCTATTAAGCCTGATCGTTTCAAAATATAATGTACATATACAGTACTACCATCTTGCACATATGTGTTGCTTACAAATCCTACTTCATTTTGATAACAAAAGTTGGACAGGAATATATGCATATGGAAAATTATCATTGATTGTTCTTAAGGAAATCTTGACTAGCAGGATAATGATCAGCTTAAATTAAATATGTGAACAAATCAGGAATATAATAATTAAGTCAAATGAGAAATTAGGTGGGAACAACAAAACAATGAAGGAATCATATACCGGTAACTGTAAAGTCATGGATGGACAAAATGTAATAAAAATATTGTATAACTTGTTTACTGATTAATGAAGCTATCAAATACAACACAGAAAGACTAAAGCAAAATAACGAAAAATATATTTAAAACAATGATGGGCGACAATAAGTAGAATTTAACGGTAGATTCCAATGAAATGAATCCTAACATAATGAATGATATTAAATGCATATATATGTATAACAAGGGTTACCACAACAAAATGGAGCATCTAAGCAAATGCCATCAATGTACAATCTATATACAGTAAAATAAGGGCATAAAAGATCAAGAATATATAACTTAAGTAGAATATAGACAAAACAAGACTATGTTGTTTTGTTTATATTCTAGTTGTCATATATTTTTGTTCTTTCATTCTATTAATATTCAACTGTGGCTTTACATTTACCTACAGTAAGGGCAGTGATACAATTGGATAATAATGTTTCTATATAGATATGAAATTAATCAATTTCAATTTCTGCATCAAAACTGAGGATTAGAATTAATCAAAATTTTATAAACCACAAAGAAAATAAAAAATAAAATGTTTGATGTCTACGTAGATAAGAAATCATCTAACATATAATCCAGAACTGGTCCCTGGTTAGCAGCCTAAAAATGGAAAAAATGACGTAAAATTCTATTTCTAGAAATAAACCCAAATAGTTTTGCTTTGTTTGAACAACACTTTTGACATAAATCACTATAGAAAATGTAGTGAAGTTTACATGTATTGAAACAGAAGGTAAATCAATCAAGCTTCTATTTCAACCATTGGGTTATTTTTTGAGCTCCTTTTCATTTCTAAATTCCACAATATCTAGCTTCACTCCGACCTAGTCTCAGTTGTTTTTCTTTTGGAAGTCGCCAATTAAAGAGCTAAACATTAAGATGTCCAACAAAAGGGAGATTCTACTTGTTGATTGAATCCAAGCTATGAAAAATTAAAGATTTATTTTAAATGTGAAGCGTAAACTATGAGAAATGAAAGAACAATTCTAGATTTGAGGCTTAATCAATGACAAACTAAAAATCAATTTTAGGCTTGAATCCGAAACTATGACAAACTAAAGATTAATTCTGGATTTGAATACTGAAGTTGAAGTGTGGCAAACTAGAGGATGATTCTAGACTAAAAAAACTAGCAATGACTAACTAAAGGTTGAAATTTAGATTATAAAGCCCCATCTTTGATTAATCTTAAGATTAATTCTAGAAGCCCAAAACATGACTAACTGAAGATTCAGTCTAGAAGCCCAAACTATGACAAACTAAAAATTAATGCTAGAAGACCAAATCATGACAGAGTAAGGTTCACTCTAAAAGCATAAACAATAGTAAAGTAGAAGGCAATCCTGTATAAATTATGGAACATAGTCTACTGCTGATATAAAGAGATGTGAAATAATGTTTTGTTGGATTATGATGATGCGTTACCCTTTAAAGATCAAACAAACAGAAGCACTTGAGTTTCAATCTGCCAGCAGCCATCAGTCTGTAACTGTAATACCTGCAATTAAGAGTTCCTCCTATGAAGAGTTCTTTCATGGCAAAATACTTTAAGACTAGTTGTATTAAGACAGAAATAATTGTGATGATTAGTCAATTGTTGTGGAAATTTGTGTCATATTAATGAAAATGACAAGCTTTCTATCAAGTACTAAATTGTTTCCAAAAATGAGTTTCAGAATTGAAATAATGAATTGTCGGATCTCTTACACTTACAGAAAACAAATAGAGATTTGTTTTGTTCCCAATATAGATGTTGATAAGTTGGCTTAAAAGCAGTAGGCTGTAATAAGGAACAAGTCAACTATCTCTTGGACACATTTGAGAAAATGCTTTGGATGCAATCAAGACATTGTCTTCCAATGACTATAACGATAAATATGAATTGAATATTTCTACAAGCATGATATAGAAAAGGTTTGTCATAATATGATTTTGTTGCTTACTTGACTTATCACAATAATATAAAACATTTGATCTGTACACAATTACAATTCAGAGAAAGACAACGTAAAGGTTAGTATTTATAAAGCATGTATAGATTTACGAGTTATGAAACATAATTTTGCAAGTAATCATCATATATGATTGTTTTGGCATCGGTTTTTCTAGATATCATAATAAAACTGCAAAGCATGAACAATACTCAGAATTTGAGACATTACTTTTTATCATTTGTCTCTTTATTGCCAGATGCTATTTAAATAATTGTGACCTGTTTCTTCAAATCAGAACATATGTCACGGAAAGGGATTTTGAGATTGTTATATTACAAGGAAGCTCAGGTCATGCACTTTAATTCGATACCAAATTTATGAAGAGTGGACTTTCCATTATGAAGATAACACTAATATAAAAGAGATCGGACAGACAGACAGTTTTGAGAAAATAGCGATCAAAGTTGGAGAAGCGTTTTCACTTGTTTTGAGGATGGATGGTTAACTAAACTGTCTAAACACTAAGATTCTAAGTAAAGTAGTAAACTGTTGTTTCTACTTCGCCAATTTGCATCAAATTTTGCATACATTTTCAATGAAATAATATCTAACACTTGATAAGAAAAACAAACATGTATAATTTGAATAGAAGCCAAGTTGTATTGCACTTTATTAGGCTTGACAATTTGTTTTGCATCGTTTTCACCAAAGCCAATTTTCTAAGATTTGGCTTCCTTTTGTCTCCTACCTCTGTCTTCACACAAAGGTGCATCCCAATATTACATACATGAATGTAAATGTCTTTTTAAGTGCTATCCAACCATACATCATCCAATAGGATTACTATAACACAATCCTATTAAAAGATCCCGCCCACATGCAAAGACTGAAGCGATTCAAATGCATCAATCTGATCAACTTTCCACTCTTTTATGTCAATCATATGACCAGATGTGTCAATGCAGGTGCCCCTTGGCTTGTTGATAAGAAAGGAGAGGATCTTAAGCTTTCTATTGATACCAAAGTGGTGCACTTCGGGATCAAATTTATAGCTCCAAATTGACTCTAAAGTTGTTGAAAATGTGGTTTTCCAAAATTAATTTGAATGAACCATGGGTTCAGAAAAATGCATGACATCAATTTCACTAATAACGCATATATTTTATGAAAGATAAGGAGTTAATTATTTGGAAACTACCATAATCAAATATTCAATGAAAATTTAATTTGTATCTCTAAACTCCTCTTACTACAAATGGCCAGCGCGACATATGTTCCCTTTCGAAGAAACAGGTTTAATTTATTAATTCGTCTACTAATTTTCTTTTTTACTATTCATTTCTATAATCTTTTTTTCCATTTTTTAACAGTCTTATTTTAGAATTTTAAAAAAGAGGAAACAGAATTAGGCAAAAACCACTTTGAGCATTGCATGGCTTATAAACTTACCAGTGTTTCATGTGTACAGAAGAGCACCAATAACAGGTATCATTAAAATCAGCAGTAAACAATTTTTTTTTTACCGAGAGTTTAACAACAAACAACTCTGACTAAATGAAATAGGAAGAAAATAAAAAGTTCTTAAGCGACCTTAAACAATATTGAATAAATAATCATGTCCATTATGATTGTGATCGGTCTCTTTCGCTAATTTGCTAATGTACATTTGTAAATGCAAGGCAAAACGATTTACATGGTTCTCGGTTCATATATTTCTTTTTAAATTCAACATAAAATAAAAGGCCAATCAACAGCTGCATCTTCTCCAATAACTCAGCTCCCTCCAAATCGATCATAAATTGCTACCACTTTTTACCAGTCTATGATTGATAAGCATTATGTCCTGGTGTACAAGTGCATGGGGAGGCAATTTAAGTAAAAAAGAGGAAAAAGGGCTGGATCGGGTTGTATGCCATGGTGAAAGGAAATTATGCAGGGAGGATTTTCCAAGTATCTCTCTCATGCACCAACAGGATTGTCTTAAAAAGGTAAATAAGATGATTATTGAAGGAACCATCCACTACAAAAACATCGTTTCATCAAGGTCAGGGAAAGTAATCCTGAAAAAATGCAACAGAGAGAGATATCAAAGGTCCTTCTTGCCATATTCACTATGCCTTCAATCCACCAATTTGACAAATTAGTAATACATTTATTTTATCATGTGATAAGTTTTCATTGTAAAATATTATTTACATGGAAACAAAATGTATTAAATTGCTATGATGAAGAAAAAAAAATTGTATTCTGAAATCTATGATTAATGATTAATCAATCTTTTAACTTCAATCAAGATATAAATACAAGTTTTATATTATTTATTTATTTACTTGTCTTAACAAATTATCAATATATTTCTTATATCATGTGATAAGTTTTCATTGTAAAATGTTTATAGTATAGCATGGAAACACAATTTCATCAAATTACTGTGATGGAAAAATTAAGTATCCTGAAATAATATGTATAACCAATTTTTGACTTCAATCAAGATATATTTTCTTAGTTTTAACTTCATATATTTATTTACTCGTCATCTTAATCATTATGTGTATATATTTATTTACTACTGATAGCGATGCATGAGATACGAAATATTTTTTAAAGAAATGTCATAAATGTTACATATTTGTCCTACTGTCTCTTATACTTTATTTTATATTTCTGATGTGAACAAAATGATGTGCCTTTTAATGGACAATAAACTATATATTGAATTGAATCAAAATAAGATGAGCAAAAGTTTAAAAACAATAATGTAAATTTGATGAATGAATGATATAAAAGCAACAAGGAAGATGTTCATAAGAAGAACCTGGAATCAATTGAACATTTAAAGGTGAAATCAATAACATTATTTTGACTTTTGTTTGTATCAATTACTCATTACTCATTTCAAAGGCATATTTTACAGGCTTGATCTTGAGAAGTTATTGGATAATTTGGTACTGGAAAAATCTTTGTGAAGAGCAATTGAAAAGGGATGCTTGATTCTAACTATTTATACAAATAATTTATGGTGAGGAAGAACACAATACTAGTTGTAAGGTAGGTCAAAAAGAAAATATATCACTTGTATTTATAAAGATATCAAGATACAGATGAACTCCTATTTCAAAAATTATTTAAAAGGTGAAAGTATTGATCAACCACTATTTGACTTCATTCAAAAATGAAACAATTCATAAAATTTATTATCAACTGCTTGATGCAGAAACCATATAAAATGGACAAATGTCAATAAAACACATTAACACTGCAGAATTTACTGTTGAAGCCAACATAAATTTGAAGAGACACAATCTAAATAATCAAATTCAACAATAATTCATGTTGATGCAATTGGCCAATATTAAAAACTTAAGAAATAAAAAAATATAAACAATAAACTTGAGAGATTAAAATACAAAGACTAGAGAGATATCATCTTTTCCTTTATTTTTTCAATATCACTATGCAATGTATTGAACTAAATAGATACAAAGTCTATTAATGAAGCTTGATGGATGAAAGGTTGTATCGAAAAACCTAGATATTAATATTGAAAATAAAAGAAAGGAGAAGAGTGGAAGAAAAGTACTGATAGTGAGATATTTAACTCTTCGACATCATAAAGCGATGGAATAAGACTTGAGACATCATTTATCATTATTAGCAAAAGAGAAACCGGTTTTCAATTGTGAATAAACACAAACAATCATAAAGATGTTCATGATGCTCTATAAATACATATTCAATGATATGATTGTATTTGACTCAATATGAAATAATGCTTGGTCATTAATTGGCAGTAAACAAGAGTTGTGTTGCTGAATAATTCTTCCTTTTAAATTAAAGAAACATAATATCAGCACCCTTTGAAGTTTCACTCTGACATTCAAATTAATCTGAACATGTATCAATTTGTATTGTATAAGTTTTAAAAAATTGTTTGTTTTTTTTTTTAAAGAAAGAAAAAAGATCACATAGATAATAACTATTTTGACTAATAAGTTTCTATTGTTAAACCATACTTTTAAAACAAAATCAAGTAATTTCTCAAATAAACTACTCAGAAAGAAACAATATTTTTAACCTATCTTAATTGGGGTAGAGATTTTTAAGATCATATTCAAGTAAACATTTGTCAAAGCAAAGCCCTCACACACTCACAAATACATTCTGTTTCTCTCCCTTCTCTCACAAACATATATCACAGAATGTATCTGGAAGATCTTCTTCCTCTTTCTTTCTATTTTACTGTTTTGTTTCATTTATGAAAAGGGCAATATGAGTGCAAACATTTCATAAAGGATTAATATATTCTACAAACAGTAAGAATCTTTATCTCTGACTTATTTGCACAACTATTGAATTTAAAACAAATGTAACAAAGAAGAAAAAGAATAGTCACTAAAACATTATTTTTTTAAGACAAATTATTACTCTTTACAAATCTACTTTCAAATTACTTTTCATAATTTTCCCTTTTGTTTAATTAATTTAGGTAACAAAGTAGTTTTTGTGATTCTTTTATAAGCTAAAAAAAAAAAAAGAAAAAAAGAAAGAAAAGAAAATAGACTATTGTTGTGTTGATTATGCCTTTAGCAGATCTTTCCGTAATTTTTTATCTGTTAAGATTGTCTCTGAGATAGGAAGTTCTTCTGCAAAGACTGTTACACCAAGGGCATCTCCTGCAGCACCTTCGTCATCATCGTCCAGCTGGCAGAGCAAGCAGTCATCCTCATAGGTGGGAAAAAAGTATCTAGAGGAAGAATAGAACAAATGTTTTAAAAATAAATATTAACCAAATTATGACCTTTTTATATATGGACAAGGAATCACAGTCCATGAATCAAATAATGCTGTAAACAGTATTCCATAAAACAATAAAGTTATTTATTTCAAGAATATTTTCAGATTCTAGATGTCGAAATGAAACATCTGAGCTATGTTTAATTTTTTTTTTTCAATACAAAAAACAAGAATCTCTTTGATAACGAGATGAATGCACAATTCCAATAGCCCAACAATTTAATTTTCCACAATGACATCGATGTTGACAGCATGAGTATTGGTAAAACAGCGAAAAACACATAACTCAAATAAAACTAGTTGTTCTGGCAACAGTAAAGCTAGCTAATGAAAAATGTAAATGTTAACCTCACGAGGTATTAATTAAAAAACAGCGTCTCTGAAGTTCTCCATCATTCTATTAAAAAGAAGCAGAACACATCTTGCCAATCTGACCATTCTTTAACAAAAATAGCCATGATTAGCTTACACAGTAATACAACTTGTGGATCTAACACTTACTGAGGTTGATCCCATTCACTGGCTGTAGGTAACTTTTTCAGATGTTCTGAGGATTCCTCTAGATGACTCATTAACCCAGATTTGTCAGAGAATGTCTCTTCACAACCATAACAAGTTTTATGGTATATCTTCAGAACAAAATAGAAATATTCTGTTATTTTGCAACAATTAATTTTGCACCAATTGCAATTGTACATAAAATGTAAGTGTCTGAATAAATATCCTTGCCCCTTGGGAGTGGTTGTTGTTTGTTTTTTGTTTTGATTTTTCCTAAGAAAAATTAGGTGGGTTGCAGTTCAGTTTGTGTCATGTGTGGAATGGGTCAATTCAAAAAAAGTTTTCATTTATTATCTGAGCAGGTTGTTTCACTTAATAATACACACACAAAGAATCATGACCAGCAGGAAAAGGGCATAAGTTATGAAATGACTCATGAATGTATATGCATAAACTAAAGCTATAAAGGAAAGAAAAAAACAACCCAAAAAGATAAAAACAATCTTGCCTTTCTTCTAATGAAATTTATAAGTTTGACTTTCTGGTAGAAGTTCAACTGCAGCTCGCGGTTAACCTCTTGTAAATCAAACTCATGCTTGGACTGGAAATAGCATAAAATCATTCACAATTAAATATCATCATGTGAATATCATTTTTTATTATGTTTCTCAAAACAAATATTGATGGAAATGAATAATAGTAATAGTCATTCACTCATTCCCATGACCAATTGATCATTGGGCGGACTTGTAGGAAACAGACTTTATTAGTAATATAGACCTGCATGTGAATCTTCACCCGGTTGTCTGAACTTTTGTCTCTGCATAATACTATACCCTCACCAAATTTATACAAATATTTAATGATTTCTCAGCTATGGCTCGTTTTATTAAGTGTAAGACAATAGTGGTATGGACACGATAGCCTTAAATAATATATTAGGCCTAGACATCCTACATCAATTACTTCGTGAAAGATCTAGATCTAGATCTAATCGAGTAGTAGTAGATGTAGGTCTAGATCTAGTCTAGATCTAGCGCTCTACTGAAGTTCAAAGAAATTAATCATGCTCGACCTACATTCACTTACCTCCATAGCCTGGCATTTAGATTGTTGGTTTCTTTTTGTGCTCTTTATACGTTTGGTTTATTTCATTTCAGAAAAGGCAAAGGCAAATAAATCTAGATCCAGATCTAGATCAGTTTCAGCGATCTTTCTCACAAATTCCAAGAGAAAATCTCGGATACAGCCTTTTTTGCCAATTCCATCAAAGCTTATTTCGAACACCATTTACAATAGCTTTGAGATCTGCAGACCGATCTTGAAACTTTTCAAGCATGATGATTTTAATTGTAAACTTTACGGTAGATCTAGATCTAGATCTAGGAATCTAGGCCTAGAGAAAATCACATTTACTGAGTGTCGTCCTTTCATAGGCGGCGGCACAGGAATTAATAAAAAAATAAATAAAATTGCACTCCACATGCGGGAATGCAAATTTTTGTTGTTATTCTATTTTTCTGAAATGCTTCCGTCGGTACAGTTGGTACAGTCAGAATGCATAACTGCCGACTTTCCGAGGTGTCGCGACTGTCAATCAGCAAATTGGAGACTCTAGGCCAGGCATACGTGAGCACAAAAAGATCGATCAGGCCACGATTGTCGGTATTCCGACGGTTGTCGGAAAACATGCAGGTCTAGTAATATTTACAGAATGAAAATGAAAACAAAAGCTATGAATGAGATAAATACATGATTCAGACGACAGTTGTTACATTTTTACTAATGAAATTGTGTAATCCATAAATAATGTGTCTGATGAAGGTTGTAAAGAAAACTGAATCATTTTACAATCCTGTCTTGTCCTTTAATTGTTGAGTTGATTGGGTGATTTTTTACTTCATTGTTTTAAAATTTAATATTTCGTTCCCTTTCAAAAGAATCACTATCATTATTATTATCCTCATCAACATCCTCATTATCATGATCACCATTACTATTATTATTATTACTAGAAAGTGCCTGAAAGCCATGCATTTGAATCAATGGATAAAGAAACCGAGGGACATGCGCAGTGCATGAATTTCTAAGGTCTGTTGATTGGTTTCCAAAGTAATTATTATCATAATTAACTCTGAAATTCAAAAAACCATTAAAGCCTTAAATAAAAAATCTGCTGGGCCATGCACTAAAGAATGTTATAGTATGCATGAATGCCGAATTTGGAGTCCCTAGGTACTGCACATTTTCTTGAAAGTGTCAACGTAATTTCAGCCTTATTTTTATTATTATTATTATTTGTAGCAGCAGTAGTAGTAATAGTGGAAGAAGGAGTAAGTAGTATTATCCCTTAGGCTAGTGCCGCACTAGGACAAAATAGTTGGTCGACAGTTTTGTCGTTGTCGCAAGGTATTTTGTGGACAAGGGAAATAAGAGGAGCGTACCGCACCACGGCGACACAACAATTCTATCGTGGAAGTTTGTGGCAAGGAACAAACAGAGCCCAACAGGACTGTCAAAACTTGTTGCCTGATAGTTTTGTGCTGGTGGAAAAATAGAGAGATGTACCGCACCAACAACAAAACTGTCGTGTTGCCCTCAGTTGACCCTATACACTAGTAGATCTAAAAAGCAAGCGGCACTGATGAATATTGTGTGCCTTGTGTTGCACATTGTTTTTTATAGCGTATTGCAAATTTATCCACCTACTTTTGTGGCAAACATCTCAGATCCTCATACAGTTTATAAAATTGCCCTTTTAGATCAGTGGGTGCACCCAAATTCTTTTTTTTTACTGTAATACGTAAGTACTTTACTATTATAGTACTGCTAGACTGCAAGGTATCTCCTTTATCACTTGTCAACAAATAAACACACTTGTCTCCATCTCATGCTATTCGTTCTATTTATTCAATGTTGTAACACAACATTTATACATTTACGTTTCATTTTTCTAAAAGAAATCAGAAGAGCACAAACACAAGCAACTTCTGTCACATCCATGTTTATGTATAACATAGATTCTGATCTAGATTACGTGAGGTAAATAAAAATCAGCCGACAGTTTTGTCTTAGTGCGGTAGGGTTCATAGACACTCAGGCCAACGACAAAACTGTTGGCCAACTGTTTTGTCCTATTACGGTACTAGCCTTAGGTTCTGATAACCAAACTATTCCTACCATGAATTTCTACTGTACATGATGATTGATTGATGTAGTTAATGCGTTGTTTACTAAATGTATGTCTGCATGCTTTGATTACGTATTATGTATTCTAGGCCAAAGATTTTTGGGTTTATTTTTTTCCTGCTGAATAAAGAATAGGAAATGTGAAAAGAATCTAAGATAAAAACTAGTTTGCCTTCATGTGGTCATTCAAATCAGTCTGTGAAGCACACGCAAAGTCACAAAAGAGACAGACCACCTTGGCCTCAGAATCATCATTCCATCCAGACCATTCCCTGGAGAAAAAGGTGAAAAGAAAAGTGTTAGCAATATGAGAAAAGAGTATATAGACTATCAACACATAAATTTGACGTCTTCATGTCCATGTGAACAATTTAGTAATCAAGAATCACAAGAGTGATTCACTATTGAAGATATGCTGGATTTGTTGATGTGAAAAAATTATTGGTCTACTCTGGTGAGACACTAATATAATTGCATGTCACAATTGGTTATTGCATGTCACAATGGGTTATTCAGTCATTTGATACAATAAATGCATAATCAATCTGAAGTGTCTTTCAATTCATCATTACATTTTTTCATTACATTCATGAGTCAACAGACTTCCCTTGGAATTGGGCAATAGTTTCAATAGCATAAAGGAGTGTCAATTCAATTTGTTAATTCTAACACATACTCTTCTTCATCTGAAACACGCTCATTTGTTGCCTTGACTAGTCGGTGGTCCTCTGATTGCAGACTCTCCCAATTCTTCCCCATTTCCTGTAATGATTTAAAAACAGATGATTTAATGAACAAAATTCCTGGTACATTATTTTACTTTTCATTTCTGTATATTGTATTGTTATTTAGGCAACCATTAATACAGTCCATGGATCAGAATACAAAAAGATTAACTGACTTTGTTAATGAAGTCAATCCAGAGAAAATTTCTTGTCGAAATCAAATGCTTTTCAACCACGAATAGAATTATTTTGTAGCCTAGATCCAAAATGGCCTAGATATAAAATGCACACATACACAGAAGTATATAGTCTATAATATACATTTAATTTCAAATACACAACTACAATTATATTCATTCCTAAAGGCATGCAACAGCATACTCTACTATTCATCATGATTGTTAGGTCAAAGATAAGTAAAGAGAAAAAAGTATTATAAATATATTTTAAACAATGGAACCTATTATAAAGGAAAATATCCAGCATCAGTAATTTATTTCCTTTAGGCAAATCAAACAATATCATATCCTGGAAACTTTCGGTTTCTTGAAAAAATTTCCTTATTTTCCATCATTGGAATTCCACCCCATTCGTTCCCACTTCTATGGGTTTTTAACATCAGACTCATCGAAATCAGAGTTCATAAAATCTTTCTGTGCCGCCATTGTGATATGAAGTGAATAGGTGGAAGTGGAATTTGGTGGAACTTTCTTTCTTCCAAATGTTTAGATCTCTATTCACCTTTTTTGAAGTCATTCATGACTTGAATCTTATATTTTCCTTGGAAGTTCTGCAGCTCAATGGACCGACCAATTATTCAGAGAAGCAAAAATTCAACTTCGGTATTTCGCCTTCCTGCGGACGAGTTCCACCTCCGTATTGATAAATGAAATATTTATTTTTGGAACACGTAGAATCTCTAATTTTGAGATTTAATTGTTACCACATCAAAAACCAGAAATTTATTTGCATATTCAACATGATCGCAAGGAAAAATGCTGCTAAGTCAACTTGATTTAATTCCCCACTTATGCATGTCAAATATTCAGATCATTGTAGAAGGCAGTCAAATTGAAGGAATTGAGTCACCTTATTTCAAAAGAGAGGAAAATGCCCAAATTTATGTTTTTAGTAGCATGTAAATGAGGTTTTTTTTTAATGTAACAAAATGAATTTTTACTCAAATGGAAGTGGAATACATAGGCTTTGTTGAAAAACTTCCAAAGCTAACATTTTTGCATAAAATCATGCTTATATACATATCTTGAAAATATCAATTGCATTAATCCTCAAATTTTCATTTATGCTGAGCCCAATCACAGTGGATGCCCCCATTTACCGAGCAATGTTTATAAGGTGAGGAGAAGTTGGTTATATCCGTAAAAAAAAATCCATCAAAAATCATCAAAAACAAGGGAACCCAGCCGACTCAGAATGCCTCTAGTATAACATTGTTGGATTGGTGAGAGCAAAGTTAAGGTGAAATGCAAGAATACTCATCAGCAGTATATGGGTGAGGCTTAAGGCCAGCGAGAAAACTTTTCAATAGCACTGAATGAGTTAAATAAGGGGTTAAGAATAAAACATCAATACTGGTCAGTTTTTCTTTCTTTCTTTAGCTAAAAAATATTATGATTTTAATAAAATAAAAGTCAGTTTTCTGTATTTCTAAATTTATTTTACAGATCTATAAAACAAATAAATTTTTATCAATCCTGAAAATGTCAGAATAATCAGTGAACAAACAAAAAAGTAATAAATCAATGCCACAAAGGACGTCAAAAATAATGAATGTCTTTAGCTCATAAAAGAATCTCTCATGGCCAAAAATTATTTTTGACCTTCTACTAGGCAATTGAGCCCTTTCCCCAAAAAGATTTTGAAACAATATTGTCTTTCTTGGCATATGTTTTGTTTACTGGACTCTATCAAATTTATAAGAAATTCATTTTCAAACTTTTGATAAAAGTTGTTTTATGAAGAATATTGCATCAAAATTCAAAGATTTATTGTGTTTTTGCAATATCATCTTTTATACAAACTTTTTACTAAAAATATCATGGAGGATATCTTTAAAATGCCTATGAAACATTATTGATTTACTGCCCTAGCGTCGTCTTATCAATTTTCATTGAATTTCATTGGTGTCATTTGGACCAAAAGTAATTTTAACAAAATATAATATGGCTACCATTTTTATGGTGATGGAAACAAAAACCATTTAATTTTAATTATGTTGCAAAAACTTACATAATTATAAGATATGGCCAATCTATGTCAAATTTTAAAGATTTACAACTAGGCAACTGGACTTTCAAACAGCTGTAGAATTTTATTGTGACTTATTCATGTCAACATACCATATATTATTAAAAAGTGGGAAGGAGGAGAGGGGGGCTTATAGAATGATACATCATATCCAGAATAATAACACTGTGAGAGAAGTTTAGTAAATCAAGAAAAAGAAATAAGTTACTAAAATAAATGATGGATTTTGAATGGATACATGCTTTACAAGTGAATAAGTGAAATTTAATAACAACCTTTATTCATCATTTATATTTTGGAGGTACTGAAGAGCCCAGCCAATGACGTAGATCTGATGAATTTTGAAAGTTTTTAAAGAGACAACAGATATCAATATGAAATCTTACCATATAATTGATGATGTAAAAACGGTCGTATTCCTTATTTTTAGGGTTGATTTTACGATGTTGTTTTTTTCTCATGTGTTCACGTAGGCTTGCCTTGTCTTTAAATTCCTTTTCACAAAAAAGGCAAAGCTGCCTGAAAGGAACAACACCAAATTATCTTTAGCATTATCCTACACATTGGTAACTTTATAAATAAACAAAATGAAAAAACCAAATTCATTCTCCATACAATGCAAAATAATGCTTTCAAACTGTAGCCTCTATAAAGAGAGATGCCATGATAGAAATACAAAAAGCTTACAAAGTCCTTGCACTGCATGAAGAGGATTTAAAATTCACTGTAAACAATAAAGAGCAAGATATCTGTGTGAGCGCACAGGAAAACTCATCACATCTCGCAAAAGCTAATATCATGCTAGGGCCTTTCAAACTCAAAATATGACATTTCAAGGGAAATTTGGATTTTAACGCACAGAATCTGATTGTCCATTTATTCATCTTGATCTTGTTAGAAGATTTACTATAATAACCACTTAGAAAAAGGTTTAAACTTGTGTGTTTTCCTGAGGCAATCTATCATCTTATATGGTTTATCGTTATCAACTTTAAACTTGATTTTATCATAAATGAAATTTGCTGCCTAGGCACACTTAAAATTCCCATAACTAATGAACTGGTGAAGATATTAAGCTCAAATTCAGTGCAAAATGCTCAAAAAGTATGAGCAAATTAGGTTACATTATTATCTAAATTTTTATTTTGGGATGGATGTGAAGGGTTTTCCTGTTCAGCCCCTCATTTTACAGCTGAGTGGTCTAAATTGACAATTCACACTCAAGTCAAAGTTATCACTGACAATCAATTTATGCAACATTCTTTTTCTTTAAACCACAAGTTACCTACCTTGACTTAAATCAAATTCTTGGCAATGGGAAAGAGATAAGGCTAAAAGGGGGTTTCAGAATTAATTCTTTATACTTACATGTCAAGTTTTGCCTGAATGAGGTCAAACAGCTCATCTGTGAACACTGCAGATAAAAATTGCAAATTATAAAAAGATGTTCATTCTCTCCTGTTTGAAATATGATCCAATAGCTACAGTTATTATTGAAGCTGACTGCTGTTTAAGACCTAAACAAGTACTTGTTACTTTAATGTCTTAGTTTATTACCTAATAATTTCGCATTTCCCACATTATATATACAAGCTGGGTACCCGGCTTCGCTCGTGGAAAAAGAGTACTTGGATGTATTAGTTAAGAATAAGATATTGCTGTCCGCTCCGCTAAAGC
>JASKDV010243854.1:2997-17648 GCA_032466395.1 Aegires albopunctatus
ATTTCTGAACCACCCCCCCCCCCCCCCCCCCAAAAAAAACAAAAAACAAAAAAACACACCAAAAAAATCACCTAAAAAACAAACAACAAAAAAAACAAAACAAAACAAAACAAAAAAACACAAAAAAACAACAACAAAACAACAAAAAACAAAACAAAGCTGCAAATAGATCTGTCGGTGTCAACAATGTTACAGACGGCTAAAGATTATTGTCCCAAGCCTACAAGGTTTCAGTGGGAAATGCTAAGTTATGACTATAGGAAGGACTGAGTTTGCAGGTATACTTTACTAGACTTTCCTATGGATCATCTGCAATAAAGGTAGAGGCCTTATACCATGAGAATACCATGCTTTTGATTTGAAGATTGTCCTTTTTCCATGGTAAAAATAGCACAAAGAAATGCTACAGAGTATCCCTTTCACCATATTACTGTATATAGTAAGAAAACAATAGTGAAAGTTAATCTACAAATGGTCAGGTAATTAAAGTTAAACGTTGATGGATATAAATTTGTTAATAGGCTATTTTGTTATTTTCTCTTCCTTAAGCTACGAGAAGTAGCCTTAGGATTAAGGTTTAGGAAATCAGTATGCTTCAGCATAAGAGAAAGCGAGTAATTTTGAACAGAAGTTATCATTTTAAAGCTCAAAAGGAAGGACAAACAGGCCAAGGGTCTATTTATGAAATCATAAAACACTTTGGAGATGACTAGTTGTATGAATTTGTAATTGTTAATAATGTCAAAAAGTTTATTTTTATCATTTATCTATCTTATTGTCAAAAGAATAATTGTGATTCTCTTAACAATAATGAAATCTTTAATCATTAATCGATTATCATTTTAATGTATCCTGTAGTAGTAATTCAAACAGAACAATAAGGTCTTCAAAGAAATAAGTATGTAAATATTGCTATTATTAATATCATTATCATCACTAACATCATCAACTTCATTTTTATTATTAACATTATCATTTTTATGATAATAAAGGTAGCTTCAAACAGGTGAATCTCAATAATCAACTTCTATAATAATCAAAACTGGCACATTTGATTTGAAAAAGAATTAAAGAAGAAAAGCAGTGATCGAAAAATTTTAATTTCTGCAAATGAAAGTATCCCTAATATATATCAATTAAGAATCATAAAGCATTATATCTGCTTTAAATCCAATGAAAAGTGCAAAATTTAACATCTGTTTATCCTTAAACTGAGTCTAAACTTTGAAAATAATAATAAATAGCATAGATAAATAAACGCAAATGTGCTTTTCTTTAATAATATATGGCATGCATTGGTGAATAGCCTTCAAGAATAACAACTTATTTCGTTTTAAGTGTATTCAATGCAAATTTCTTTAACCTCAAAATCAAATGATTTATGTAAACAAAAAATGTATCAATCAATGGAGTAATAAGGAGAAAAGCAAAGAGGTTCAATTCTACAACATAGGAAGAATCTTGTCATGCACTTTAAAGAATGGGGGGAAAAAGGAAAGCATCTCATGAATTGATGTGATAGCTAATGAGACATTCTTTTCCATAGGTGATTCTCACCAAATCAACTATAACAAAGAGTATATATCAATAGTATCAATGCTACTTATGCTATTGGACAATCTTTTTCTCTAGTAAACTATCACGGCAAAACCACTACACTTTTAAAATCTAGATTTAACATTATAACTCAAGCAGTCCATACAAATATATTCCTGGCTTTTTCTCTAGTAAACTATCACGGCAAAATCACTCCACTATAAAGATCTAGATTTAATATCATAACTCATGCACTCCATCAAAATCTAGTTCTATTTTTTTCTCTAGTAAACTCTCACACAAAACCACTCAACTGTAATAATCTAGATTTGATTTATCATAAATCATGCAGTCAATCAAGATCTAGTTCTGGTAAGTAAAGAAAGTGAAAAACTCTTTCCGTACTGCACATCATTAATGGGCCTACCATTAATATATTCTCTATATGAAATATCTTTCACCATTCAAAAATCCAAAAATAAAGAGCTCTAGATCTATATAACAGATTTTTGAGCTTAGGGGTTGTTTTCCTATTATCCATATAATCTTTTAAATAAGGAATAATCGTGCAGGGGACAAAACCAAATTAATTCCAAAACAACCAAATATTTCATCAATATCTACGAGGTGAAGGAACAAAATATAAACATATATGATATGGCCTTTTAAAGTCTGTAATACCTGTGAAGAGTATTCCTGTAGAATAAAATTGAAATAGTGCAGATGAAATAGGTGATGTTTTTGATAGGAAAGAATTTCAAAAGTATTTCCTTTCTTTTTTTTTTTAACCTTTAGAGTGAGAAAAAAGCACAAAGAAAGAAATTGACTCTGAATTTGTTAACTATCACCAGTTGATAAAATAATGGATGATGCCATCTGTAGAACAATGTTGTTTGATATCAAATCATTAACCAATGTTCCGACTATCATTTAAATTGCATGTGAATGAGAATAGAAGTTGAAATCTAACAGAGCAACTTAACTCATTCAGTGCTATTGACGAGTTATCTTGCTGGCCATAAGCCCCACCCTTGTACTACTGACGAGTATTCTCACATTAGAGTTGACTTTGTTCTAACTAAAAATATACATTTTCGTCCAATCCAAAAAGGTAAATTTACCAAAAAGCATTCTGGATAGGCTTGTTCTTTTTCTCTCTTGTCAATGATACCAGGAATTTTGATATCATATGATTATTATTTCCGGATACAGCCAACCTCTCTCCTCACCATATGAACATTACTCAGTATATGAAGGCGGTTCACTGAGATTGGGCTCAGCACTGAATGAGTTAAAGCTTAGTGGAATGGGTTTATTTTATTCATACTGTGGTGAAGTTGAGACCTTAAAAGATTTGACTTATTGTCATGTATAATGATATCCTGTCAAAAACACTGGGAGAAATTTTAACTTGGGCCACATTATTATTTTATTTTGTTTGTCAGAGAAATACTTGCAAGCCTGTTAATCGGTAAAGAATAAACCCTCTATATTTCGGTTGCTTAGTTTAAGTTTACATTACTTAACTATTGAATTATCTTTAAAGATGAAATACAGTAATTTTCATTTAGATCACCATATGAATACTAAGGTGTTGTTTGACCGGGTGACCGACTTTAATATTCAATTTGACTGAGTTTATTAGTTTTTGAAGATTTAATCAATTGAATATGAAATAATGTTGTTACCATGGGTGACTAATAAATAACATACGGTAGGTTCCTTCCTTACCTTGGTTATCATCTCCACTTTCCCTCTCAGTGAGCTCAAAAATGCACTAGGACAAAAAATACCCACTTTCTTAGGTATTATGGTGTGAGCTTAGTATTTAGCTTAATGCCCATAGGTTTTTGATCATGTAAAATATCTTTGAATAAACTTTATTTGACCAGAATTTCATTTCAATAGCAGCTTGGATGAGTGAGTTATTGAACTTTGAAACAGTTACCTTATCTTTGGGACACCCTGTACATTGCTGTCTTCATCATCATATATTGCCGTCTTCATGATCATACATTCGATGTCTATGTAACATTGCTGTGAGAGCAATTACATGAACGGTATTTATAAGGGGCACTTGTGAAATTCATGTTTTCATTGAAAAATTGTGTTTATAATGATTTGAAATAAAGAGAATACTTCTTTTAATCTTCAGGATGGTGCTTTTGAAGAAAAAAGATAACGTCACGACAGTCATTTTCAAAACCTTGTGAGGCTGGAACAATTTATTTCTATTTTTCACACATTATTCACTCAAATCAAACATGATAATGCATCATGAATATTTTGTTAGTAACATTGGATTATTGTATAAATAACCCATTCCTGGAGGATTTTATTGCCAGATAGATACAGGGCTTCCCTGTTAATTGATATACAATGATCCTTACTCCATAAATGCTTAAAAAACTTGAGAAATTTAGATTTCTTCGGTCGAATCTTTGAATCTTTAAAACTGAAATTTGGGATGACTTGAAAAATTAAGAGCAACTTGTCAAAAAAAATATTTTCATTCTGGTACAATTGATTTCATTTTTAATTTCATATTGTTTTGGTGGTAGTTATCTGTTTTTAATATTATCAAGTTATCATGTAGGCTTTATTCACCTCAAATTAAAGAGTAATAGACAAGCAAACTTATAAGAGAATAATTTAATTTATTTGATCTTTCTCCAATGGATGATATGTTCCACAAATCTCTGTAAATATATGTTTTTGATAAAATTAATGCATTTGTGTATGAATAATGTTTTGTCAGTAATTGAAGATGTTTTCCAAATATTTATGATCCCCTACCCTGTGTAGTTTGCAATTTCTTTTTTCAACTAAGTTTGATCAAAATTGTGGATTGCATTAATTGAAGATTCCAAATTTAATATTGCTATATTTAATAGATTGCAGCGGTATGAATGATGTCATTTTGTAAAATGGATGGATAAAAGTGTTGATAATATTCTACCCTACTTCATCTCAGTCAAATCTTCTTTAAATTTGTAAGTTCACAATGTTTATCAAACTTGTATGTTTTACTAATGTTTGTTTTTGGAGAATACATGATGCATGAAGAGGATTCTAATTACATGTGATGAAACTATTAAAAATCTTATGATAACAGTTACTTTTATTGTACTGTATTTTTTATTGACAAATTTTATCCATTTTATCATATTTTCTCTTTTATTTCCATTATATTTTAATAATGGTGGCAATACGGTTTATGGTATTGAGTCTGTGGGATATTTATTCCCATAGCCACATCTTCTTAGGCAGCTTTTACATAGAAGTTCATTATTCATCTTTCATCCTTCACTCCTCACATTTTTATTAATATTGTGAACACCGTTTACAAAGAAGTTCACTCTTTGCTATCACAAATCTAGTTTTTACCTGCGACATATGGTAACATTAAGATACTATGCTGCAAGCTGGCCTAGCAATTAAAATATCGCACAAGAATTGCTGTGTCATTCAATTGAGGTCAATAATTTATTTCTTATTTTTTTATGGAAATCTAAGAAGGAACTATGCACTGTTTAGTATCTAATGGGGGTCAAATTTAGTGGGGAATACATTTCTATCCTCATATTTGGATACCTTTATGAGGAAATGTGTTTAAAAAAAAAAATTGTGGATGTCAAAATCCAGATACATGTCACAAAAAAAAAAAAAAAAGAGCGTCCACTTCCTGGTCTGTCATCTATTCATCCATGAAAAGTGAAAGATGAAGAATGAAGGCCTATCATCCTATGTGAAGGACATTTATTTAATGCACACTGTCATTTTCTTTTCATTTATGAAAAATCAAAAATGAATTTCTATGTAAAAGCGGCCTTATGCACAATACAGTGCAACATTGCTGGCAAATGTTTGTGCTTCAAAAATCAATGAATATGATATTATGTGTGAAGCCATCTCCTTATGTACAGTAGGTAATGTCAAATTGTAATAGCATACCTGTATAAGGGAATAGCTTTGAGAGTACAGTCGAACGCGGTTATACTGAAATCCTGGTTAAACTGAAACTTTAAAAATACAGAATTTTTTCTATATAAATAGACCGGTTAATCTGAATTAAGTCTGCTTATACTGAAATATTTTTTGCCGTTTGAGAACAAAAATGTCAGAAATCCTTGGCCAAAAGTCAAAACGGACACCAGTCACAAAGGAAACAATTCAAAAAAGAAAGACAGCAAGTTGAGCAAGAAAAGAACAACAACAAGAACAAAAAACACTGTACTGTAACACAGTGAATGGCAGTCCCAAGTCTACTTACAAAATGGCTGATGCATTCTTTCCTTTCCATTGACGTTAATATCACCCGAAATGCCATTATAGCTTACTAAAATACCTTTATACAGCGATGATGCATCATTATCAGTTATACTGAAATCATGGTTAAACTGAAATTTTTAGAAATATTTTTAAGTTTCAGAATAAGCGGGTTCGACTGTACCTCTTTCTTCCGGCTTCTCAAAAATCTTGTTAGTGGCGTTGCATCGTATTGCTTAAGGAGATGTAGCCTTATCCAATTGATCCTGTCCTACATGGTATCAAATGGGCATCTTTCAACTAGAGGTAAATCTTTGAAAAATTTGTTAGATACTTTCTTAAGAAGCCTTGACTATGTCTTCAGTTTTTTATATCTTGCACTTAGAGGCCGTTCTATTACACTATCACTTAATCTCTCTCTACTCCTGTGACGTTATACAGAGGTGTGCACCTTAAAAAGGTTCTTTGTAGGATTTGAAACGATTTTAGTTTTGTTACTCAATTATATACCTGATTACGAGATTAGAGTGGATGTAACGAGGCTTTCTTAAGGTCTCGACATCAAGCTTGATGTACTGGGATGATATAGATTTGATATCTACTAGTTTGCAAGTCACTACCGCTAGACTTTGGAGATAGTACAATGGATCCATGAGTCCTTTAGAATTTACCAAAAGCAATGTGGAGTTAGCAGCTTGATGGCTGTTATCTTAGGACTATATTCCTCAACTACAGATGAAATACAGGCTGCCTTTACTCTCAGTGCTGAGACCTTGGGTAGGGTTATAAAGACCAAATTTTTTTACCTTGACTAGGGGTAATTGTTTACCAGCCAAATAAGATTCCCGCAAGGGCTAGCTAGCTCAGATGTAAATATTCTAAGTTTAAAAAAAATTTAAAATCCACTTATTCATCATAGAAGGGAAATTTGTCTTTTGATATTTACTAATGTAAGCAATTCTTGTTAATAACTTTGCCCAAGAGTTAAACACGGTGTCTCCTATTAAATTCAAACCCACGATCTTTCTCATGCGAGTCCAACGGCTTAACCGTTCTGCCACTGTGCCACAAGTTTTATCTATACCAATATTGATATTCATTTAAGTTAATACACACGAAACATTCAAAACTAAATTCCCTGAGGAGGATCCAGTCAACAGAAAACACTATTTGTGGTCATTTTTCTTTGGAATATTCTCATTGTTACTTTTCTTTTTTGAATAATTTTATTTCTTACCATCAATTTCAAACATTGTATTTGCAACAAAAATGATTAGGCTGAACATGAAGTTGAAGGGATGATGATAATTTTTGACAACATACCTAATACAAAGGAATAATAACCATAAAATAATATTGATAATAATAAACATAATAATATAATATACATTTTGTTAATTAGATTAGAGAATCCACAAGGTTCTGGACAGTGAGGTTTTTTTGTTTTGTGATTGGGTTGTTGTTTTTTTCATATTTTTTATTTGTTCAGTTTCATAGAGACATTTTACTGAAAGACATACGGGCAAGAAACCAAAGCAGAGTTTTTTTATTCAATATATTAACTTATATATATAAAAGGTATAAATTAGAGAAAATAATCAACTTGCCTGCATAATTGTAGCATTCAATAGTTGCAGGTAGTAGCTGTAAGCAAGCTCAATTATAATAATTTGATGTCCATTCATTATCTTATCATATACTATACATGTATTAAATCATGTACACTGACTTTTCTGTAGTCTTCAAATATTTTGTTGTAGGGTTGTTCATAATAACAGTAATATAATAATATATTATAATATGATTTTACTGTTTATCATTTCTTGTCTAATTTGTTTTATTAGAATACTATATAAAGTAGGATTATCTTTGATATATATATCATGTGGGCCAAAAACAAAATGCACAGGACTTTAGACTTTTATAATTGAAAAAACATAAATGAGACATAAATGAAATTTCACACACTTTAGGATCAAATTATTTTGCATTCTTTTGCCAAATTTTGTGGCAATCAATTGAATAGTTTTAAAATTAACCCTTTTACACCATGATCAGTCACAAAATGAAATATCAGACATTACGCAAAATGGCAGCCGTACTCAGTCTTGTGCTACTTGCTAATTCTACAGGTGATCTGTAAAGCAATAGTTTTGGGCAATAATACTTCATAGTTTTGTCTTCCATGATGATATAGCAATCGTACCTCCTCAAGGGTGATTTTTTGCTAGCACTGTTTTATCTTTTCTTTTAGCTCATTTGCTGTAAAACTGTACAAGGGTGAGCCGATTTCTTACAAATTTTTCTGCCAAGGAGTCTCAGTTTTACGTGCTGATTTGTGGGTGCCAAATTGACTTCCTGTTATTGCAAAAATTCTTCAACATAGTTTACGATGTCATCTCTTCTGGTCAATTTTGGTCGACCGCCCTCAACTTTCTTAGCAGCTGATGTGGTTTTTCAAATCTTCTTGATCAACCGATTTACGGAATTCTCATTCCAATTCTTTTATGGGAACACACGAACAATCTTTGAAACATCCCAACCCTTGTGTACAAATGAAGTCTCTATGACAGCATTTTTATCGTCTTGTCCAAGAAATATAGTGTAAATATAGTTGCTAGATTTGTGAAAATCTTTTTTGAAATCAATAGTCGAATAAAGGCAATATTAAAGCTCTAAGTTCCTGTGCGGTTTTTTTGGCTCACCCGATATAGGCCTTCGTTTGTCATATCTGACCGTGGATGCAGCATGTTGCGCTGCGCCAGGGCAATGTATTTTCAGGGAGCGTGGTTACCCTTGCCCACTTCCTTCCCCTCAGATCTTGACTTTTCCTGCTTACTTAGAGGAGAGACAGTGTCAATACGTCTGAGTAGGAGAAGTTTGTAGGGGTGAATTATACCATGGTAGGAATTGAATTTTGCCAAGGTGGCGGCCAGAACGGCCTGTTTTTATCGATTTTCTACCACCATGGGTTCTTTTACATGCGCAAAGGCACATGGGACCTCCGAGTATATCATCTGTCTCTGATAGGACTAGGCATTTATATCCTGCATACCACAGGATAAGGGAACAGATGAAATTTGAAAAAATCGTATTTCAACATAAAGCCTACACTGACCAGGATTCGAACTCGACATGTCAAGCGCGAACTCGTGACCGTTTTGGCTTTGAAGGCCAGTGCTGTAACTATCCGCTCCCCTTTTATTATATCTATGAGTATCTTTTTTGGGGGACAAAAAATTTTAAATTTCGCATTGTTTTGATCTAAACTGAACATCAGCAAGTTATATTTATGTTAATTGCATTGAATTGATCAGAAGGAATAGTATTATCGACTTGAGCATACGTCTATTAGCAATTCATTTTATAATTTATTCTTTGAAGAATAATTTCATCAATCTATGAAGCAACATGGATCAATATTTCTGGTCTGTATTATTTACTTTTTGTGTTACAAATATTTTATTTTAATAACAGTAGTGCATTACAGAGAGAAAAAAACAACAACAGGATGGTCTTCTTTGGGACAATAGAGTTAATAATACAGACCAGTAAAGCATTTTAAGTCCATTGCTGTAGTATATACTTTGCACAATAATCTCAATGGCCTCAGGATCTATTCAATGCACCCTATCTGTCAATTTCCTGTGATCTGGTATGACAATTAATCATATTGTGGCTCCTTAATAATCATCACAAGCAGTAGGCCTATATTAGTACTGGTACCTTTGTAATAGCAATAAATCATGAATATTTAGACACCATATTTGATGCATCAAGTTAGAGCTGAATCAATAAGTGAGTAAAAAAAATCCCTTGATTTTTATGACACTAACTCAGCTAGTATTATTACTTAAATATTAGGAAGGGTTTGTTTGTTTTTTTATATCATAGGCTAAATGGTATGGAATAAATCAAATACATGTATAATTATTTATTTAAGAGAAGGACAATTATTAGGGACATTTTATAAGAGATGTATTTTATCATTGACAGTAATATAAAACAAATGTTAAACATATAGCTAGATGATGTAGATAATTTTGTAATGAAAATTTATTTAATGTATAAAAAGAAATGTTAGATCAAACTTTTCAGATGGTAATAATAGTTTAGCTAGTGCACATGATGTAATATTTTGTTCCACATGCTACTGTCTTGAGGTGAAACTTCAATTTCAATATTATTTAAGGCCTCTCATTCTTACTCTTATTATTAAACAGTCTTAAGAGATGAGATGTTGTTTCTTTCAAGTATGGCTGGATGTATTCATTTTGTAGAGTATAAAACGGGCATAACATTTTATTTACATCTGGTTTATGTGAGACAATGTAAATAAAGATTATTGTTAAAATATAGGAGTACAGTTATTTTCTATATAAAAAGAAATGGTATAAACAATGCTTATATAATAAGAGATTAGAGTGAGGCAGATTGGTGGGGAGATGCATTGGCAGAGTTGTTAGAGCTCAAACTATGGACTGAGTAAATGTGCCAACTAGACCTTTCTAAGACTGTCTGGTTTGAGCCAGAAAATTCACTCAATCAGGTGTATAAAAGATAGCATTGTTTTTATCTAAAAATTACATCTGTACCAAAGAATAGGCTGCTCGTCTTGTTTTATGTATTCTGTGTTGCTGTCAAGAGGGAGAGTACAAAGCTATTATTGCAAGGTATCTTGGGGCCTTGGTAATAAGTGCTACATAAGTGGGAACTTAAAACTTTCATTTTTGCAAAGTATTGTTTTGATCTTCCATTTGTTTAACATCTAGGGTTCAGAGACAGAAAGGATGAATTAAGAAAGATTGAGAGGACACCAGTGGGTTAACAATGCTGTACATATAATATCCAACAATAGCATGTTGTTCATGTTATTCATCATACTGGCATTTTATTAATAATGAAAAAATGTAATGACGACCAAAGCACTGGTAAACGAGAACATTTTTCTTCCTCAGTTTGACATCTAATTAGTGATTAGTGGTTTGAGTTTTCAAAACTTTGAATGATTCTTTTGGAGTGGACTGATAATATGCCTATATCAGGATTTGATCATGCATTGTTTAATACAAAAGATGCATTCCATTTTATGGCATTAACCAATCCAATACAGGAAATTCTGTAAACCCCGCCGTTAGCCATTCTTGATTAATAGAAATTTTATCACTTGACATGTTTAAATCACCTTTCCCCTCTAAAAAATATCACAGAATAAGTAATGCTGAGTTTAAGGAAAAAGACATATCAATATACCAATGTTATTACAGGATATTATTTTTATCATGATTAGATCATTTTGCATGCTTATCTCATCACAGTAATACCAAAATATAAATTTAGGAAGAAAAAGATCTACATCTACATAAAGAAATTAGAAAAAATAGTTACAGAGGATATTTAGATTTAGTTTTTACTGGAAACAATCATTTTTATTTATCTATAAAAGAAATAATTGCAGAAAATCATTAATTTTAGGTTTCAATTAATACAATCATTTTTTTTATCCACAGTTTATAAATCATCAATGTTCAGTTGTTTACAATTTTATTGTCATTCTTGTTGCAAAATGTTCAGATCTCCTATTATCTTTCCTTAACTCCCCCTTATGCTACATGCACTTATATGATACAATTGTGAAATAATATTTTTCTAAATGGGCAATAATGATTGTTGGTATATTATTTAGATTAGTTTTTCCTTTCATTATTGTTTTACAAATGAAAAAAAAAAAAAAGCTAATGTAAGTCTGCGTTCAAGCCAATGTTCTAATTTTCTATCTGCTTCTAGCAAATGATCTTGAAATCTTTCTACCCATATTTATATGAGTTTTAGACAAATCTCTAGTAACAGTTGCTTTCTAGCCAAGTTCAACCTTCCCATTAACCCCAACATACCGGTATAAATCTATGATTTATGACATGTGATGTAAATGAATGAAAATAATGGAATCATAGTTTTATGTTATTAACCAAAAAAGTAAATTTTATCTGTAATGTTATTGCAAAAAAAATAATCAAAAGATATATTAAAACATAAATTAAAATTGTGCAACAGGTTGATCGTCTTTTGTATCGGTGGGGTCATCATTTGAGAATGTTATATTACAGCTAATAACAACACAAATATAATAATAGTAGTAATAATAATAACAATAATGTATGACTCAATTTTTTTCTTTGAACACAGAATCCTTCTTAATAAAAATTCATTCACAAATCATTTTTATTTCCTAAAAAGGTTAATTCAGCTGGTTATGGTATAAGGGTACCCGCTTGAAACTCAGTGTAAGTAGATCAGAGAAATTATGTTACAAGTTTTTGAAGCTTTCCATATTAACTTATTAATATATAATTGTTCACATCTGAGGATCAGTTTTGTATATTCAAAACATTCAAATAAGTTTCAAAGGCAGCCACTACTAGCTTTTTTTTTCTTCCATCTTTCAAGTTTAAAAAGACACAACTCTTTAAGAATGCTTTCAGAGTTTATGATTTGAACAAAATATTGGTTTTATAATACATGTATTATATTATCTGCAGGAATATTTTTTAAAATCAAATTTAAAAAAATTCTTTTTATACAAAGGATTTTTCAAAATGTAAAATAAATGTCATAGCTATTTCAATGATAAATTCAATTTTTTGTGTATTGTCATTGCGATAGATTTCCATGACCAAACTAAATCTTAAAGAGAATGACATGTAACTCCTTTTGCTGATCCCCTCACAGTGATAAGAATTCCACAACCAGCTGAAGTAAACTCAAGGACACAAGAAGATAAATATATAAAATAAAATTTGATTTCAATGAACGATTAATAACCATCACAATTATCAGTTGCCTTACATTTTAGATAAAAACTGCGTCCATTGATCTTGACTTAGTAGGAATATTTTTGATACTTCGATCTGACCTCCTTGGAGTTGAAGATTGGAAGGTCAAATTAAATGCAGGGTCATTGTTGAGCTTTTGTCCTTCTACTGGGCAGATTTGGTTCAAATTTGGGTCTCTGTTTTCCTTTGGTGTGGTTTGCTGGCTAGTAACTGATTTGGCATAAGACTCCATTGCCTCCCGGATTTGATGCAACCAGGCAGCCTATAGTGCAAAAATATACAAAATTTGATGAGCAATGAAATAAATAGCTAGTGTAGTAAAGCGGCACTTAGTTGATGATTTTAAATCATTAGATAAGACAACTAATGAATAAATGTGCAAATAATTAGGTAGAAGTGTTACAAATATATTTTGTTAATAGAACAGTGATGAATAAATCACTAGATAAAAATAAATAAATGAATAAACAGTAATAAAAGGAATTAAGTACTGGGTGTTAAGTGTGTATACCAGAATGTATACAATCTCAGGAGGTATAATATATTAAATATTGACAGCACGACATTCAACACTTGAGATTAGGATTATATTTCATAAAGGTAGAACAATATTGTTTATTCATGATTCATAGACCGTTGGTACAAACTAGAACTAAAACGGAAGTAATTGTCCCAAATGTGCGTAGATCTATTTCCTATTTATCATATAAATCTAAAGATATTTAAAGGAATGAAAACCTGTGTCTAAATTTAAATCCAACGTGAACAGGGAAAGTCCCAGTGAAAGAGCTGCAAGTTCAAGATAGCGGGACTATTGATAGACCTAATTGATTACGCACAATATCTTGTTTAAGAGACTCAATGGTCTACTGGGTTGAAATACGCTTGCCCTTCTTGGGCTATGCAATTCAGTGCCGTCATGGAGTCACAGGTTTATTCCCCTCTGCATTACTGGATTTTTTCATCCATATTATTATATATCTTGTCTGCATCTATTGGGATTATTTCATACAATTAATGTCATTACTTATTGTTTTCCCTAAAAAACCCTTAGCCTTAAACCCTAAATGAATAAATAGGTAGACAAATAAATGGATAAAAAGGAGATGAATAAAGAAAATAAATAGCTTAATGAAAGAATTAATTAAATAAGAAGAAAAATGAATGGATACATAATTCAGTGAAAAATGAATCAAACAATAAGTACAGTAGATGAAAAGATAGACCAGATAATTTTGTATCAAATAAATGAATGAATAAATGAATTTGTAAAGAAGTAAATAATTTAAAAACACATTCTAAATAGACTAAAACAGTTTTTTCCTACCTTTGTTGCATCACAAGAGGCTTGTAATGTGAAAACTCCAGTAATTTGTTGATAACGTGACATTTGGACTAGAACAAAGCAATGTTTAAACCCATTGGCTGAAAGTAAAAACAAACATTCAAGCTAATGTTAATTTAAAAGATATATACGGCATTCAGTATTACAAAATGAAAAATAAAACCCCCCAACAAAATCCAAATAACAAGAGTAAAAAAAGAAAAATAATAATGAAAAAAAGAAATGCTGTCAATCAGTTTCTTAAGATTTGCACAGTGCACAACATGAGGTAAATTTAATTGTAGATCATTGAGATTGGGTAGAAAAAGAAAACAACAAATGCACTCAATTTATCAAGAGAAACACATGTAGGCCTGAAAATAAAGTTCATGGCTAGTATATAATGCATTTGAAAACAGTGAACATTTACCCGCTGCATCTGTGGGAGAAATGTCATGGAGTGCGAAGCGATCAAGAGCTAAAGGCTGCCTCAAAACAACATAAGAAGCTCTGTCAAATATGCCTGATGACTGGAGATCTGCATTTGACTGTTTTTGCTGCAAGTCAATGCATGTAGAGGAAGAAATGAAATATGGCTTTATATGAAACATGGGGGGAGAGGGAGGGAGAGAGAGAGAGAGAGAGAGAGAGAGAGAGAGAGAGAGAGAGAGAGAGAGAGAGAGAGAGAG
>JASKDV010243965.1:0-17646 GCA_032466395.1 Aegires albopunctatus
GACCAAGGTGTGATTAGATCTAGCTCTGTCATAACGATAGCAGAGATTGTCTGATTTTTCAACACATTAGAGAGACTTGTGGTTTGATATAGACTATGGGCTGTCATTAACCGTGTTAGTAGATCTAGTTTACAATCAAATGAGTTTCAATGTGTGAGATTTTAATTTTTTTTTATCATTGCTTTGCCCGATATACCGGGTTATAAAGCGAATTTCATCTGAGGGTCGGGTTATAAGAGGGGTGTTTTTGATAGGAAATATTCTGTTTCATTGAAATGGCGGGTTATTAGACGAAGTGGGCTAATAGAAGGTGGGTTATAAGCCGAAGACTACTGTAATAATAATATTATCAATAATATTATAATAATAATAATGACGATGATAATAATAATAACAATAATAATAATAATAGTAATAATAATAATAATAATAATAATAATCATCATCATCATAATAATAATAATAATAATAATAATAATCATATTGGTTGACCATGGCAACTCTAATAATAACTAGGATGATGGGTTCATTCAATTTCTTCTTTAAGATATACCTATAGGAGAACATTTCTAAAAAAGAAATTGATCATAGGAAACACATTCACTCAAGTAGACTAGTCAGTGACAATAACTGGCCCATTCATAAAGTCTATGTGTATACAAAATGTATCTACCACCATTCACAATTCACTCATACTGCGGTAACTCTGACAATCTTTCAAACGAGTTGAAAAACAAATGTCAAACTTGACGGCAGATAAAAATAAATACATCAGATTAAAATAATATTTCATAGACATCAAATCATTATTATAAATAGAATAAGTATGAGAAAACAATATAAAAACGTTTTGACCATTTAACCTTTAGTTGACTTTGATATGATATGCCCAAAACAATTTCAACAAGGAATTACACAAATGTTAAAGAGACTGGAACTGACATCCAAAAAAAAACAAAAACAAATAAATTACTTAATTAAAAAAGCCATAAATGACTTCAAAATCTTCAGGCAAGGTTGATTAAAGTCAGACTCTTGAATCTAGATGGTATTACTATTACGTTTAAGTGCTTTGGATTTATTTTAATACCATGAGAAGAAGACAATTCGAACTATCTTGAAATTTTTCTTTAAAAAATCTATTTTCAACCATAGCCTGAAAATATTAAAACCATTTATGAGCAAAAAAATAACCAACAACATGAGTTTAATATCTTAAATCACAGTTATGCCTCTGCCATAAATTTGCAACTCAACTAGTATCTGCCATAAATTCCCCCTCACACACCTACACAAAAAATCAAACAAAAAACGATCAATAAAAAAAATTAGAACGAAACGGAATGAAGCAATAACAAATATTGTTTTGATTTGACAAAGTATTCGAAGACAAAGAAAAACAACAAGAGAAAAGCATAAAAAAGGCAAGAAAATGAGAAGGGAAAAAAACACCAAACAGAAGAATGTAAAATTATTGCAGCTTAAACATTGTCAGTGATTCTGAAAGAAAAATACACGGTTTCTTAAATCCTCATTTTATTATGGTTCTTATTTTAAAATGAAAAATGAAAAAAAATTAAATTCACTATGAATGAGTGTCTTAATAAGTTTCAAGGCTTAAAATAAATGGATGAGGAGATGTGTATAATGGTGGTTTGGCAACATAATTTGTGTACATCACAAGATTATGACACAATATCATCTTACAAATAATTCCTATCATTCAATTGATAAAAACCTCCTCCTATAATAATAAATGCATTAACTATGTTAATAATCAAGCAAATGTGTGAATTCACTTTCAATGAATATTCTTTCAGTCTAAGCCCATGACGGCAGAATAATCCAGACTTTTTCTAGAAATGAATAACAGCACAACGATCTTGTGCGATGCTGTATGCATGAATTTCAATAACAACACAGCTATTACTTTTGTCCATTCAAGGAAATAGGTGAGAAAAGTTATGCCATGACAGGCCAAGTACATAACTCTACTATACCAGAAAATAAATCGTTTTGCCGTTATGGGTGTGACCGGCCTAATCTATATCTTTGAGCATTTCCTTTGATGTTTTTCATCTGATTACATTGATATATTTAGGTTTGAGTCTAAAAAAACCCCAAACAAACAAATCACAGAGACATTCTAAAGACAGTGATAGAATTCTAAGAACAAGGTCAAGTGTAATTTGTTGAAGGAAAAAAAATATATATTGACCTAAAGCAAAAATTATGTGTTTACTGGCCAATTATGTTTTAATGAAAATAGAGAACACAAAAATCAGCAGAGCAATCACTGGCTCATGGAATGAATAATGATTGATGAATAAGACTGGTTCCAAAATATCAAAATCAATATCTTAGTACTCCACTTGTCCTATTACTTTTCATTTACTTGTTTATTCTTTACCATGTATTTCATATCCCTGAAAATTTGTCTTTTTTTTTTTTTTTCAAATATAAATAACATTTGCATGACAGAACAAAATTATAATGGACAATATAATCGACACTCATGAGAATAACAATAAAAAACCCAGATGTAAAATAGAAAATATCACATGAGTTCTCCTTTATTAAAAAACACATCAGATCTCTCATGCATTGTATTTGTTTTAAATTAATAAGGAATATTAAAGAATATCAACAACAGCCACAACAACAATAAAGTAATGCCACAATATCATCACAAACATATTGTTCTTTCGTAATGCATCTTCACACGGTCAACTTTGTAGATACACACTTTATATCTAACACTGATCTTTTACACCCCTATTCATACAATGTTGTGCACGCTTAACATAACAATTCTTACAAAGAAATAATCTATATTAGACAACACATAAATAGAAAGAAAAAACATGAGGAGCTGGATATTAAAATGTACAATTTCTTCAGGCACTTTTATATTTAGTGCCAGTCAACATTAAAATACATCTGTCTACTCTTTGGTTCTAAAGTTTGATTGAGAAAAATTAATTTTCTATCCACATGAATGATTACATGGTTATATAGGTTATTTAAAAAAACTTAACAAAAATGAAATAAAGCAAGAAAGAAAGAAAAAAAAAAGAAAGAAAAGATGATTCTATGAAACCTAAAAAAATTGATTTATTAGGGACTACTTAGTATTTATGCCAAAAGCCTTAAGTACACCAAGCCCAAGCATCCTCCTTACTCCAATCAGTAATGTTTTAAACGGCCAGTGAACAACACACCTGTAGGAAATCTTGTTTGTGCACAAATTTTATTTTATCAGAACAAAAGCAGATCCGTTTGTCTGCTACACTGCTAGTTATATGAGCTAGTAAAATAAAAACAACTTAAAACCTGATGAATTGGAATCTCAGCTTCTCAAGCTGTTAGTGAATGCGTAAAGTTTGACGATTTTATTGCCAAAATGATTAACCTGATCAATCAAGGATAATAAAGTCATTCACGATGCTGTCAGAGCTCAGCTCACAGCATTTGGTCTAAACAGGCTTATTATATCAAATCTATCTTGCATTTGTAACACAAACACTGAACACCTCTGGAGGATTTTAGGTGCTATATTAATACATTGTTGTTTTATCAAAAAATATTGCAATCTTTTTTCACCAGATCTCCATGCACTATTTCCAAGACAAACTGGTTCATTAAGACATTTTGATTTTCACCTCCTCACATGATTTCAATCAGGTAATAAATAGAAAGAGCTAGTCAAGAGGGAACAAATTGAAATTTAAGAGATTAAATAAAGTAAATGCTGGCAATTATCATTTATCGAAGAGAATGATTATGTACAGCTTGGGCATCCTTATAAGATAGAAACATCTGATGATAGATAAGAAAACCTGAGAGCCGCAGCAGTGGAGGATAAGATCAAATCAGTGAAAATACAGACACACAGAATCTGGGTAGGTAGCAACACCAGGCTAGAATAAGTCAGGAACGAGCAATTTATTCCAGAACCAAATAACACAACAAAATGTACTGCCTTGCCACCAATGTGGTCGAGTGCAATTATGTTCCTTGTAGATTTAAAGTATGAATAACAAGCAACTTGTATAATAATGTTTTTGCAAACTTTCTTGAAGACACACCAAAGCAATACGTATAAGAACAGCTATAACTATTTTAAGAGCAAGCAGCAACTGTCCCAACTCAATGTTGAAGACTGGAAGAATTTAGATAGAAAATCAATAATTCTTTACTTTGTGGCCTCATTCCAAGATGCTATTTGTCTGGGCAGGCCCTTATCAAAGGCATATTGGAGAGGGACTACCACTGCCAATTTATACATTGCACATATACATTTCATAACTTCGCCAACTTGCATCCAGTCCTCTAATTCAAGTCAAATCATGAAATTAAGCACAAGGTGTAATACCTTGGGATTATATTAATTCAATTAACTAGACACTAGAAGAAATAAAGAATGCAATTCTTTTAGTTAATAGTTGGATGATTCAATCATAGCTACGCGAGTGGTATGAAGCTCTACACTGTAAATCATATCTATGGGGTGAGTCCAATTCTAACAGTCAGAAAATTTTGAGTAGGTAAACAAAAGTATTTCATTAATTATCGTATCAGTATGACTAAGAGAGTGCCGTGCCTTGTCTTGGTCTCTAACCTTTCAGAGATCTATAGATTCCATTTGATCACAACAGATTCTATCATCCTTAAAAAAAACCAAACCACTACTGTGACTGTGAGATAAAAAGAAAATATACACCATGTAAAAAAAATGTTTAAAAAATTATCACATAAAGGGAGGATTTACCAGGAAGATCAACAAAATGGATATGTGATGGAGATGAGAAACTACAAGGATGCACCACAAAATAAATAGGAAACAACTCTCATCATTATAGTAACAAATTTACCCTTCTGTTAAATATCGACCCCAAAACCACATACTCCTTTTTTCAACGACCAATGACAAATATATAATATCATAAAAATGCTTTATAAATGACAGTATGATAAAGGATTTGCTAATGATTATTGACAAGCTACAGAGATAAGGCAATGTATTTCATACAGCTAAGATTTACTCCCATCTCCCAAATTGTCACCAATAGCTTGATGTGTATTAATGGTTTTAATATACAAAGCATATATAAGCACTGACATTATTATATGGAGCAAGTCCTGAAGACCATGGTGGGGTATTGATACAATATTAATATCCTATGCTTGGAAGTTCCCACACCAAAAATATTACAGTATGACTACAGTATATTATAATATGAGAGTACGTTTGATTATATCCTCCAGAACCAAATCTATATCTTAAATGTATCAAGGCAACGTAAAATTCAACGTCGCATTGTTCTGGGATTAGTTGATCCATATCATAAATTTTTAAAGCTCTAATGGTAAATGTTGATCTTACAAATTTGAGGGGGGAAAAAGTATCTGAGAGCAACATCGACTGCAATTTCAATGTTTCACATAGACATTACGTAATCTGCATCATTAAAGCAGAAGTATGTTATCATCTGGCAGGTTGATCTAAGAAATACAATGTTGTAAAATGGTTTAACTAGGAACAAAGAAAGCAACGATATAGTCGCCATGAAAAAAAAGCATTGTCACAAAACTGATTTTTAGAGACAGGTACACCTCATATCTACCCCACGTTTAAAACTATAAAATCTTCAATCTATAAATCTGTCATACCCTTTGAAGTCAGTGGGAACTTGGTCCCACTGTACATTTGTATTCAATATTGCTTTTATCAACATGAAACTATAGAGTATAAGTGACAGACTAGTTGGGAAAAATCCATATGATTGAAAATTCATGCAGATGCAGATACCTTCCTAAGGTAGTGCTCCTCTTCTGGATTTTACACTCTTCAAGTAATGCAAATATACATTAAAGATAACTTTTTCATTTGGCAATCGGATTTTGGATCATTGTTTAATTCAAAGCAAAATCAGCAGATTTCGTCTCCTACTGATCTACTTCCAATCAATCTGCCCACAGAGTTCAACGAAGAGAGGGATCATGACAATTTTGTTATAAACATATCCTGGGGTGTTACTTATGTGAAAGCTCACAAGACATCGGGTGGTTAAAAGAAAAAGTGAAAATGAAAACCCCAAAATAATATGAAAATAAGGTAACTATTACTGTCAAATGCATTGCGATATCTCATTGTTTTACTTCCAATCTAAAGGAAGGCTCCTATATCAAGATTTACCCCCAAAGAGCCAATGCACGTCCATTTCAAAAATTCCATTTAAAGAAATTTAAAAAAAAAAAAAAGCATACTAATAAAATGAAATAAAGTGAGAGAATCACTAGATAACAAAATTCCAGAAAAAAGTTTCCTAACTCCAACACCAGTGACAGACTGCTTATTATATATTTTTTGTCCTTCAGTACAATTTTCCCCCAATATAATTCCTATTACGAAAATGCATAATTAATTTCCACTTAAACATCCTTTCAACATATTTCTCAATCTTGCTGGTCAAATGAAAGTGTATGGTATGTTGAAACTTTTGATGACATATTATTACAAATAAGGTCCGTGTGAAAACATAAACAAATGAGAGAATGATCCCGCAACCCGTTTTCTATCAAATTGTCGAAGTTTGATCTAAAACATGTTTATGTCATCTCAGATATAACCTTTTTATTTTATTTTGTTTTCAAAGCCAGAAAAAACAACATTGTCAATAATTGTTCAACTTGGTGGGATCATTTCCAAATAAATTAATATCAAGAATAAATGAAGAGGAGCATTTTTTCAAAGAAAGAGAAGTGAAAGAAAAGAAATAAAGGAGAATTGAAAAGAAGATTTTGCGAAACAAAAGTCAAAGATATATTTTTCTAAAATCAATTTTTTTTCGTAACCTCACATTGATTGAAGAAGGCATGAGAGACATAAACAGGGAGGTACAAATGAGCAGGACTTTGGTAAAGAATCAAAACGGAAAGTATGAAGAAAGACAAGAGCAGACGATCGGTAGAAGTGGATTCAATTAGTTTCCATGTCATCTTCTTCACTGGCAGCACCAACGCCATTGGGGATGATACTTGATGGAAATTTCCCGTTCTCAAGGTCATCCGGTGAACTACTAGAGGTTTCATTTGAAATATGAGTGGAGGCAGCATATTTCTGATTTCGAAGCATTCTGCGTTGATATACCAGAACATAAGCTGCTTTTGTCTGAAAAATAATAATAAGTAAAAAATACATAAATAAGAGAAGGCTGGGATAAAAGATATTTTATTTGGACAGCATCATAAAGATTTCACAGCTCGCATCTGATAGAGAGGAGGATTAAGGTAAAAAAGGAGTCTAGGTTAATTAAAAACCATATACAGTCCAGTTTGTTTTTTTTCTATACGTTATGACAGGTTAATCAATTTTGGTTGATGAAGAACAAAAATTCAGACAAGATGAAAAAAAATCCGCCAAAACCAAATATAAACTTTACGACTGATCCCCACAAAAGGCAAATGTTAAATGCAATTAAGGTAGACGCATAGATTGCAGCGCAAATCATCACAAAATTACACGTAACACCTCTTTACATATTATCAGCTTCAGCTGTGCAGGCCACCTATTGTGATGTAAGTCTAATGTAGTCAAGCGTATGTACAATGCAGAGGGAAATGTTTTCACTTATTGCATGATATAGACCCAAAAGTTTAAGCTCACTACATGAAATAAGGCATTTTCAGTTATTTCAAATTCCCGCTTAATCCAATTTTTTTTCAAAAACTTAACCTATTTGGATTGAGCAGGTTCAACTGTACTCCCGAATTTCGTTGCTTGCTTTTAATTAGGTCATCAAAGAGTGTATAAAACTACAGATCATTAAAGAAAAAGCATAATGAAAATGAAACAAGTTTGAAATGAGAGTAATCGTGTATGGTGTAAATGAACTTCTTCCCAAAAATGATCAGAGTTGATGAAAACAAAGCAAATAGGAAAAAGAAAATGTCTTCTATATAATAAATAAAAAAGAACCATACATTTGTGGCTTCAGCAGAGGAACTAGAGACGCTGGAATCATCAAAGTAGTACCAACTGTTGTCATCTTTGTTCATGGCATAGGCAGTGTCTGAAAAAGAAATGGAGGAAAAATATAAGTGACTTCATCTTCATCTACTAGTATTACAGTAATTTATGTTGAAAAAACAAGGCTTGTAACATCGGACTAAAGATCTGCCTGATGCCAAGCGTCGTATGCTAGAAATTAAAGCTCTTTCCCTACCGAAAAACGAATTTTTATTTTATTTTATTTTATTTTTTTTTGGGGGGGGGGGGGGACGACGACGACGAAAACGACGCATTTTGAGTTTCTGTATTTCTGCTATTCTTCTCATTTCCCAACTTACTATTTCTGACAATTATATGCCAAATTGTTTCCAACCCTCATATTATGAAAGCTCATTCATTTTCCTTCAATTCCATATGCATCACTTATAACTTTTCATTTAAAACAAGAGTACAAACACCATATTTCCACAACAGTCAGGGTCATCAAAAAAAAATGGCTTGGTCCAACCGTGGATTTAGGGCCAGTAGGGAAAGAGTTAATGGGCCAATGGATCATTGATTGACTTTATCCACCTATGCTTTGATCAGGCCAGAATGGCTGACGATGGGGAGGAAGGCTATAATAATAACACACTCCACCTCCGTCAAAGTATTTGGTGTCACTTTTTTAATAAACAAGCCAATTAACATGTCAATTAACTACCCTTTTCTTAGCTCTGGTTGCTTTCGTTGACTGCAATTTATAACCTTACACAATATTATTCAAGACTGAATAATAACAGTACTACTACTAATAATGCAATTCATTCGTACAGCGCCAACGCTCGTAACAAAACAGACTATCATAGATTTCATTAAAAATCAAAGTAAACAAAACAACTCACAGTGACCCCCTCCCAAACCACCATAGTGATTGGTCACAGCGATGAGGTCGTACACATCACTTTCACTGCCTTCTTTGTTGATGGTGTATTGGCGCAGGTCAAGGCCCCTGGTTGGGATGGCAAGAAAGCAATAGAATAAAAAAGTGAATTTTGTTTGTTTATTTGCTTGGGTATCAAACCAGGACCACCACAATCATTCATCTTGCCATTTTGTATTGTCATAGCATGCTAGGAATAATACACTTTATGCTGCCCAGCAGATCTTGCAAGATCATCCTTAAGAATGAACAATGAAGCAATAAACTCAATAATATTTAAAGTAGTACATTTTTAGTTTCTCTCTCACACTTTCTATGTGCTTTATCTTGTTTATCTCTCATACTTTCTATGTGTTTTATCTCATTTATCTTTCATACTTTCTATGTGTTTTATCCTGTTTATCTTTCATGCTTTCTATGTGCTATATCTTGTTTATCTCTCATACTTTCTACGTGCTTTATCCTGTTTATCTTCCATACTTTCTATGTGCTTTATCTTGTTTATCTTTCATACTTAATATGTGTTTTATCCTGTTTATCTTTCATACTTTCTATGTGCTTTATCTTGTTTATCTCTCATACTTTCTATGTGTTTTATCCTGTTTATCTTTCATACTTTCTATGTGCTTTATCTTGTTTATCTCTCATACTTTCTATGTGCTTTATCTTGTTTATCTCTCATACTTTCTATGTGTTTTATCTTGTTTATCTTTCATACTTTCTATGTGCTTTATCTTGTTTATCTTTCATATTTTCTGTGTGTTTTATCCTGTTTATCTTTCATACTTTCTAAAAGAGATAAATGGATTAGCAGATAGTGAATTCTCTTACTGGGTAGGAAACTCCACCATAACATCAATTTTGTCTCTCCAGTATTTGTTGTAGAGGAAACGTTTTAAGTGAATGATGAGCACATCTGGCAAGGACCACAAGTCAAATTTTTTGGTGGCTTGCTTGTGTTGTTTACAATCAGGACAGTACCTTGAATAAAAAGATTTTTATGGCAGATAATATAATTTTTGTTTAAATAGAAGTAAACCATTCTAAAAACCTTTTATTTTCTGTAAATTCTCTATTAAAAAAAAAAAAAAGAAGAAAAATTGAAAGTAAAAATAAAGAGAGAACTTATAAAAAATATCCACCCCATTAATACCAACAACTAAATCATTGAGTGAACCCAATTATGAACAATGATCATTTGAATACTCGTACAGTATATCATTTCTTTCAAATCTAAAGAGAACAATGTTTTAAATAATATTTCAAAGCACTTCTATATCTAAGAGAAAATCATATTTCGCAGGCGGGCCTGAGTAGTACCATAACCAATACAATGAAACGCACTAATTCAAATTCCTTGGGATAATTACAGATCTAGTCTTAATTCATATTTATGCATTGCAAACTTCACCTCTCTACTATTTTCCTCACATTGTAATTACAAATAATACTTTCCTCACATTGTAATTACAGATAATATTTAGTCTTCACTTCTAACTAGATCTACCGATTTACATCTAAACCAACCTGGGGTACCATGTCCCCCTCATCCCCAACCACAATCTCTGATCTTCAATTAACCACTTACGACTACCCATTTGATGTGATTCCTACTACTGAAATCCTCCCTAAGAATAATAATTATCCTCAATAATTAGAAGGATAGGTCCAATTAAGTCAAAATGCTGATTAAAAATGATAGGCCTAGAATAGGAAGTTCAAAGAAGTGAAAACGTTTGATGATGACAATAATATTTGATAGGTCTAAGAAAAAATAAATCTAAATGATCAGAAGTGTTGATTGAAAGGATAGAACTAGAACTGATTCTGAAATTAGGAGCCATACAAAGCCTACTGCAACAGTGTTGACTGTTTGCAATGTCAAACCCATTTCAAAGTGAACGATCACATTGATTGATGGCTTTTAAAAAATCAAACTATTTATTTATGATACTATACAAATATTATTTGGGGACCAGAACATGACTAAAACATTTTTGGTCCAACAATGGAATTTTGCGATTTACCTTAAATCCTTCTGCATTCAGTCAATATTAATTCAAGACAACAAATAAGTTTTATTTACCAAGGATCTTGTTCACTCAGTTGTTCTGCTTTCATAAATAACTTAAGACAGTCATCCAGCTGAATTGCTGTTCTCTTTTGACCCAGGCGTGACTTCATACTATCATGTTCTTCAAAATCCTGAAGAGAAAATAATCAAACAATACATAAAAACAGAAACCTAAATTTCTTGGTTATCATTATTGTTCAGGAGATCATCAAAATCAGAAATGAAAGTAAAATATCGCAGCAATTTGATTACAACTAAATCCATTGAACACATCACATCTTTCCTGAACTTTGCTATTGTTGGATGACAAATTGATCTTTGATCAAATCTCCCCATATTATAAAAGAACATTTGCTCTCAACTTACCCAAAGAATTGAGAGAGAAAAAGGGGTCTAAATCTGCATACATAAAAACTACATAAAAACTATATCACCATATTTTCCCAAAAGTCTATCTTAATTAAACAAATATTGACTTCTAATTTTTTAATTTGAAAATTGATATGCCTATCATTGAAACTGAATTTAAATCCAACATTAATAACATGTATTATTATTATGGCTGACGAAAACTAGTGTAGATTTATTATGTTATATTTTTCTTTAAAAGCACAAAGAGCATAATCTAATTTTTTTTAGATTCTTCTTCGCCTCTCAGCTCCCAGAGGAGCACAGGCCATCTACGAAGGAACGCTAAACAGTTCTGTCCCCGGTCCCAGTTCGCGCTATATTTTTCTGCCGGTTATCTCTCCCTTCTCCACATTCGTTTTGGACGTCCTCTTGTTATTTGCTCTTGTGGGTTCCATCGCAGACAGCTGTGTGAGATGCTTCCAGATGGTTTCCTGAGTATGTGGCCTATCCATCTCCATATTCTCTCAAGCAGATTCTCAGTACTGAAGATTCTCCGTAAACATCTATTATTGAAGGTCTGTAGCCTATGCAACGTGGATTTGTTGACCCTCCATGTTTCTGATCCATAAAGTAGAACTGACTTTACATTTGAATTGAAGAGCCTGATCTTTGTTTTTCATGTGATTGTCTTGCTTGCCCAAATCTGTTTTATTTTTGTAAATGACTATCGTGCCTTTTGTATTTTCGTCCTGACATCTTCCTCTACTCCTCCTCCTTTATCGATGATGCTATTTACTTCTTCTAATGGTTCTCCTCTTAATGTTATATAATCTTTGCAATCAGTTTTAACTCTTAAGATCTTGGACTTTCCTCTGTTGATTTTCAGGCCTATGTTTCTTGATGTTTCTCCAACAATGCCTGCTTTCTCTTGCATTTTTTTTTTAGATACACGGTATATAAATGTATTCATTATTACTATCAATTTATCAACAGTTCCATCATTCACTGTCAGTGTCGTAGAATGGAGGCTAATATCATAGGGGACAGATTGTTGATTGTAACGCCACAGTTCCTGAGCACAGCGAACCTACTGATGTAGCATTAAAACATGCCCAATACAAGTGTTCAACATCATCATCATGCAACTTAGAATAGTTAAATGCTTTAGAAATGCTACTATATTTAATTTAGATCTAAAAAAATCTTTTGATTTTGACTTCTACAAATAATACATTATTTGCCATAATGAAAGACATAAAAAGATGTCACTATTCCATTTTCCCCATTTAATTTTTGTGGCACGAAGCCACGTAAAAATATTTGATTTTCCCAAGCTTATCATTTTGATCGCATGAAACAGCTTGCTGGAAGGATCAATAATCATTAAGGATAATGCAAATGTATCAGCAGCTGTGTGCTTTATCATCATAATAAAAGAAACCAATGTTTCAATATGAGTAATTGATAAAATCACAATTGATTAGATTGTTTGTGAACTTTGTTCTCAATTCAATAAGAGGCAATTTTATTCCCCATGAAGACTATTGATAAGATGGTTATCAAATCTTATTTCTTACTAATAACAGAGGAAAGAAAATCCAAACAAACCTCTGCTGCTTTTTCATTGAAAAAACGATCTTTAGCAGCTTTGGCCCAATCAACAGCAATGTATGTGCGATCTGAGGAAAGAGGGGGGGAAAAAAAGGAAAACTTTTAAAAACAAATTATTAAGCAACAAAATCAGAATAATTTAAAATGTCCACCAGCTCTGTTTCACAACTTCAAAAGATTCCAATTTAAGTGAAAATAAATCATAATAATATTGAAATCATTTGCATGTTTTAATATTACTGTGGAAAAACAAAACAAGTGTGAAGAAAACAGATAAATAAAAATGATGCATCAGCCACAATAGGACACACATAAATTAGGTCATCAAAAAACATATATAAGATAATTAATCTTTAATTGTTTTGACTGAAATAATCAATTTTGAAACAAATTTTTTGCTGTGAATCACATACTGGTTAGGTGCAAGGTCTTATCATCATCCGTCCAAATGGTACCCATTTCATCCCGACCAAAGTTGTTGGCCGCTCTTAAAGAGAAAACCCTTTTTTTCCTTGAAGTATTGGCCGATAGCCCATGTTTATTGTTGGATGAATCTTGACTGTTGCTGGAGGAGGAGCTTATCTCCATCTGCTGGTCGATTGCTGGCGGAATGAAAAATAAAATAAAAAAGATGACAAAATGTGAAACGAGAAAGCCGATTTCTATATTCTTTCCACAAAAGGACCAATATAAACACAAAAGCATGTATCATGAGGTGTAAAGTGAAGAAAATCCTAAAGAAAGATTATCAAGGCTTTGATATTATTAATATTCTGATATGACCACTTTCCAATACTCTTCTTATCACACTTTAAGCACATATGTCAAATGATAATCTTAATGACATTCTAAAAAACATAAATCATCACTTATAATACATATTTGTTCAAGATTGCTCATGCATATGACATAAGAGGTATTCGATAATTAAAGCCTCCTCTGCAGTAACCCTCATAAGAGACAAAATACTAACCTATACTATAAATGAAAAGAAAGTTAAGATCATTGGCTAATTTTAAAACGTCCCCATCCTTGGAAATGCAAGCCTTCCAACCGTTGCCAAGAATAGATGATTTGTCAGACAGAATATTTAAATGATTGTAAGATGGATCTTAGATAACTTACTCCAAACACTAACTGATATGTCACGAAGACCATATGAATTAAAGGTAGGAGAAAAGTACACAACTTTTGCAATTACATCGTCAACTTTCACAAATAGGACAACAACTTTATGAATATAAAAAAAATTTTTAAATGACATTGTCCCATATAAACATGCAATTCATTATAATAATATAACAATTATCAAAAAAACTAAACACGAAATGAAATCATTAAATAAAAGACATTACTCTTTAAATACCCGAAGTGGAAGCAACAATGGCTCAATTCAACACATTTTCTTTTACAGGACCATTTCATTTTAGTTGCTTCTTCAAAATCACAAATTTCCATCGCATCAATAGTCGGTATATAAAAGAAGTTTAAACACTAGAAACTTACCACCTGATAGAATAGATTCTGTAGTACCATTGGCTGTTTCAGGGGGTGGGGAATCACTATTCGGACTAGAATCTTCTTCCTCCTCTTCGTCTTCTGTTGTTTCACCCTGCCAATCATCTAAATTGTCAGGAACGTGCACGTACCGTCTGTTTGAAAAAATTTTAACCATTAAACAATGTATCTGACTGTTGAAACAAACAAAAATGATGCTTTGAAAAAAATATGGAGAATGAAATACAGAATGGATAATTTCAAGCATGGTGAGTTGTATATCATTGTTGAAATAAATAGGCTTTTTAATCAATTATAATTATAACCTCTCATTGGAAGTTAGGACAATAAGGCCAACACTAGTATATACAAAGCTTGTGACCCGAAGGAATCCCTTAAGATTGGAACATTCTATGTCAAATCATTACAATTACAATCACACAAGGCAACAACAACTCGCCAAAGATCTAGACCAGCACAAACTAGATATTCTCTGTATACTAGAAACTAATCTAAGCAACAGTATTGATGCTAACTTCAAACGAGGAAGTCTTATCTGCTTCCCATCAGTATCAAGGTTTTATGGATGTAATTTCCTAAGTTAATAAAATGGTGATAGACAGAATTCATAGGATCTGGAAAGTATCTGATGTAAATAGGTTCTACAGCTCCATACAAACATTCCACAAAAGGTAGGCCAATTCTATTTACAATAATTTATGTCTCCAAGCATGAGCCCAAAGTAACCTTGATGACTGACCTGAACACAACAATCGAAAATATAGACAAAAAGACATGTTTGATAATTACTGGTATTTTGATGCTAAAGTGGACAATTTCGAAGACGGGGACACCTGTATTGGAATATACTCAAATGGAAAAAGCCCCTTACTGTTAACAATCTATCAGGATCATGCCCTAAAGGATGTTCACAAGGCTTATTGGAGAACCAAGATCATTTCCAGAATAGAAGAGAAATTATATATGCAGACAACGTAGATTCCATTGGCACTCAATACTATGCAAATATTGATGAAGACCGGAGGGTTTTATGAACACATCATCTCTTCTTCAACATAGGAAAGATAGAACTGACTTCACTCAAAAGGGAAGAAACAGCATGGAAAAGTAAAAAGGTCGGCTCACTGAAAGGAGGTGTGGAAGATATAAGGAGATGAAAACAACTCGCCACAGTCGCCCTAAACAAATGGACAAAAGGTGATATATAAAATGAAAAGAAACATCAGATTAAAGCTGCACAATGCCCTAGTCAAATGCAACTGTGTGACACAGGCTCTAACCCAAAGCTGACAAACAAGACACATTTCCACAAAAAGCAACTAAGGAGAGTTCTGAACATTCGATACCCAGTTAAAAATATCCAACAAAGCAAAAAAGTACCTCTGTCTGATTTAATCACCGAAAATAGATGGTACTTATTTGGGCATATCCCGAGAAGGAATACTAAAATACCAGCCAACAAAGCAAAGGACCTCTGCTTCTCTAATACTGCCAAACAATATAGAAAAAGATTAATAACCATATTCCAGTAGTGCTTAACAAAGACCTCACCCTTCTAAATTCCAACCTCGAGCTCAAATACAAAAACGACATGGACAATCTGAGATTGCAAGCACATGATCAGCAGCATAACATTGGATATCACTGACAAGCAGGATCACAAGGGCAGACAGTGAAAAGTCTTAAAACTGACAAGCAGGATCACAAAAGCAGACAGTGAAAAGTCTTAAAACTGACAAGCAAGATCACAAGGGCAGACAGTGAAAAGTCTTAAAGTCAGTAAGTCATAACTTCCCATATCAATTGTTATTACATTTTACTGCTGGGTAATAAAAAAGACCATGCATTTCATTGTGAGGTTTAATAAAAAGTAATGATAACAAAAATTATTTAATGTGAACAAAAAAAATACATTGTTCATAAACATGACACATCATAATTATGCTTATAATAATAACTGCAGTGATCATACTACCTTACATTGTAATAATAATCATTATAATAACTGTGGGGACTGAATAGCAGAGTGGATAGAAGCATTGTAATGTGACCTGAAGGTCCCAAGACCAAGTTCCCCTTAAGCATTGGCTTCTTCCATGGGTAAGATAATTTATCCTAAACGCCCACCTCTGCAACACTTCGCTACGGTGGATTACATCAGTCTTTCTCCAGCATACATCCTAAAATCCACTTTCCCTTAAGGATAAATAATGGGAATTTCATTTTTATTCATTTCATGATGAAAAAGGGGGGTATGGTATTTATCTATTGTACTTACGACATTCTCTTCAACAAAAGTTGATACAACTTTTCATAAGTACACCCACGTCGTGGTACAGCCAAAAGCATGGGATGCCCAAAGAGTGGTTGGCTTGAAACAGAATTTTGATCTGAATGTCGAACACTATATCTAGATAATAACAAAATAATATAAGGAATGAGATTCTCATAAAGAAACACTATCTTAATCAACTTCACTTTTCCAAATGGATGAAAATAAAAAACTCACCTCTATATAGTCCTGACAAGCCTAACCTCTCTCACATAATGTAGGTAAATGTCTAGTCCATTGATAAAGAGGGATTAAATATAGTTTGTTAACAAAAATGTTTAAAAACTTCAAATGGTCACATTTTTATGCCGTAAAGAGCACTTCTTGGATTGACCTATTTAGAATATAATATATTCCAGTACAGGATTAGGCAAATTAGAATCTCCAAGAAGTTGAAGAACCAATATGAAAAGCTCAAATCACATTCTGACAGTCGGTACGATTAATAGAAAGGTTTTTTTAAAACCATTACACACACACACACACAAAACCACAACAACAAAAATTTTGAATTGTTTAAGAATTTAAAAACAAAACCTGACTTCAAAATCTGGGGGTGAGGTTTGGGGAGTGTAAAAGGATGTCATGAGTAATATTTGGTGATTCTGCGTGCAGTGACATTAGCTTCAACCCTTTGCTGTTCAACCCGCCCCAAAGCGCCCAGCCGAAAACATGCCCGTTACGTTCAACCCGCCCCAATGCGACCCGTGCTAGAGATCACCGTCTGTGTTCAAACCGCCCCAACTCGCCCGATGAAAGTAGTTGACTTTCTTTTCACATTTTTGAAAGAAGAGTACATTACTAATGTCTAAAAATAGTCCAGA
>JASKDV010244075.1:0-17634 GCA_032466395.1 Aegires albopunctatus
CCAGATATATATACATATTTTACTAATCTGATGTTGATATATAGTTGCCAGCTATACATATCATTATAATTTACCAGTATCATAAAAATACTACTTAGTTTGTACTTATTTATTTGCCCTTGGAAACACCTTTTTTATTTATTTATTTTATTCATTTATTTATATATTTATTTTTTTAAATCATTGACACCTTACAATTCTTACTTAGTTATGCAAATTAAGGACTATATAAATAGCAAAGGAGTATTTCATGTCGAAAGTAGAGTTTGTCTGAGATAGGTCATGTAATTTGTTCATATGTTTAAAACCAAAGTCTGATTTTGTATATTTCAATTGTCCATTTTTTCTTTCATCTTAGCATTATAATGAATTGATTACTATTTAAGTCATATAAGCCACCATTTCTTTTCATCGTGTCCATTCTGTTATCTTCACCAGATAAAGACGACTGTGAGATTAACCCTTGCAGGAATGGAGGCCATTGTATTGACCATCCTGGAGAATTCCAGTGCAAATGTATTCACGGATGGAAAGGGAAGACATGCTCAATCAGTAAGGCAGAAATTTTTCTCTCTTTTTTTTCTGATTGCAGTAATTATGTAATTATCCACAAATTTGCTTGACAATGTTAGAATTATTATTCATGCAGATGTTATTCATAATCTGAATCCATTTAAAATTAAGTTGTGATCGATTTTTCTTGTTATTTTGTTGTTGTTTTCTTTAATAAACCAAGATATGGATGTATACAGTGATCATGAATTGAGGACATTACTGACGTTTGCCTCCAAAATGCTGCATATCTATTGATTATAAAGCGAAATATACTGCATTTTAGATGCAAACAGATCATATTAAAAGGACAGTTATTATATAAAATAGAATAAATTATTGAAGTAAATTCAAAAAACAAAACTAACAGAAAATTCTAATGTAGGAAAGAATGGGTATCATTAATCATTATACCAATATAAAATCTTAGTTTAATTATTTTCAAATGTTCAGAAATAAATACTTTTGGCATACAAATCAGCATCCGAGATTAAGTAATCATCATATGAAGAAAAAAAAAACCTCATTGATATACATATGTTATATTTGATATCTTTCTACTATAAAAGGGGACAGTCATTGTGAGGAGATGACATGTCTCAACGGAGGTACCTGTATTGATTTGGGAGACACATTTTCCTGTATTTGTACTGATGCTTGGAAGGGAGCTTACTGTCACATATGTGAGTACTGCTATAAATGGAAGTCATTTTTAATTCTTACTTGGCATATGTATACTATTTTACTATGAATAGCAAAAGATGAAAGCCTTCATATCCTCTCTATAATTTTAATGCTCTGAATTTTAATTGGTTTATAAGGTGGTTGTTACTTGTAATTGTCTAAGGATTGAGGGTGGGGTTGGGGGAAGAGTTGTATTGCTTTTAAATTTTTAAATTTGATTATATGATCATAATGATGATATTATGATAATATATTGACAGTGTTGTTAATAATAATAAATAAAAACCATCATCAGTATTATTGTAATTAATATCTCCATTATATCATTATCATTATCAATATCTTCTTTATCAGATTACCTCCTTTAGAGTTAATAAGAGTCATGTCAGCAGTACGGCATTCATTGAAAGCACTTAGATATTCAAGAATCATTCAATGTAATTTATATAAGGGATTTTTATCCTTTTAAAAACTTGAAATGAAAATCACCATTCATAGATCTCAATTATTGTTCAATAAGTTTACCATTGATCTCAATTTTTGTTCAATTACTTTTCAATTAGTTCATCATAGATCTCAGTTATTGTTCAATTAGTTTACCATAGATCTCAATTAGTGTTCAATATGTTTACTATAGATCCCAAATATTGTTCGATTAGTTTACTATAGATCTCAATTATTGTTCAATTAGTTCATCGTAGATTTCAATTATTGTTCAACTAGTTTACCATAGATCTCAATTAATGTTCAATTAGTTCATCATAGATAGTTATTCTCTTTTTTTTTTTTTGTCACAGCTACTATAAAACCTTGTGACTTAAATCCATGTGAAAACAAAGGAACTTGTGTCAACAGTGGTGACAGTTTCACCTGCATTTGTCGTGATGGATTTGAAGGGCCAACTTGCAGCATTAATATCAATAATTGTAACTCTTTTCCATGGTGAGAAATCAAAATTTGATTCTTTGAAATAATTTTGCAAATTGCATTTTAGGTTGATGTCAAAGCTACATGCACACTGATAATTTTTTTATATATTTTATTGCACCTTTTCAGGAAAATGGGGATATATTTGACAATAGGTCATAATTTTCTGCAAATGACATTATTTTTTTAATAAAAAGAGAGAAAGATGGATTTTAATATTTCATGTTTTTTTTTAACTAAGTCTTTTCTTCCGACAATAAATTTTAAGAAATTTAATCCCATGAAACCAATACTAATAGGCAATACTAATCAACAAGAACTATTTATTGTTGTTTCACTTGAAGCATCATTTTTTAAAATATTATTATCTGTCTTTGTGATAATCTAGGAAAGATTTATATTATATGGTAGTATAAATTTGATATGGAAAATAAGAACATCATTATTATGCATTATTGTTATTTCCAAAAGCTATAATGGAGGCCAGTGTATTGATGGAGACAACTGGTACATCTGTGAATGTGCCAAGGGATTCTCTGGTCCTGATTGCAGAATAAGTAGGTCAATGTTTTCTCCATTTTATTTCAGTTTTAATGCATAATTGCTTATGTTGTATCTATGTCATTTATTACATGTAACAAACTTTGTGATGGTATAGCTGCAATGTAAAGATAGACATGTTTTGTAATATGTGTGGGTCCAGGTGAAAAACCGGCTTAAGTCGCCAGATTTATTTCTTGAGTAGCAGCTCTCAAAGTCACAATTGGACCAAACCAAAGGTTTTCAGGTTTTACCATATTTGATTTCTTTAACTTATTCTGCTTGTTTTGAAACCATTTGATAAGTTAAAATTTAACTAGAAGTATTTTATTTTAATTTTTTTTTTGTGACACCAACTCTCTTTACGAAATTCCTGCTTTCCCACATTCTGGATGTGATTTTCTCAGTTTGAGATTTGTGAACCCAGCAGTACTAAAAGAATCATATCTCAGGTTCTAATTATCATAATTAATTGGGTGAAATTAAATGCAAAATGAACAGAAATAATTGCACTTTCTTTGCCAACAATCAGTTTCATTTGTAACATTTTGAACTTTAGTTGGGTTTTTGCCTGGACCCACATAATATATTCTATCCCATGAATAAAGAAAATTTTAACCAACATATTAAATACAAAATAGATTTTTAAAAAACCTCTTCAGACATCTGACAACATGGAAGCTTAATAGGTAAACAGATTAAATAGATTTAATAGACTGTGGGTAAATACAAAATCAGAGACAACACAAAAGTTCATATAGCTATCTTGGAGCAACTAGTTACAATTATATTGGAAAATTATAAATTATAAATCTGTTTTGAATATATCATTTAAAGACTACTAAAAGGAAACATTTTTCATTTCTTTGAACATGATTTAAGATACAGTCATTTTCTTGCTCAAAACTAATAAACCTTTCATTATTCTAGCATGATATTATTGTGATGAACCTTCTTTTTTTTTTTAATTGAAAGATATCAATGAGTGTGCATCCAACCCATGTACTTATGGAAGCACTTGTATCGATGAGATTGCAGCGTATCGTTGTATTTGTCCCCCAAGTCGGACTGGCAGACACTGCGAATCAGGTAAAGCCACTATTTATTAATTGTAAGATATTTACATTGATTCAGATTTGCATTGTATTTCAAGAAGCATAAAATTGACACGTTTATGATGTTTTTACAATTATCATTGTTATTGATTATATATTTTTTAAAGTAAAGTGCGTTCTTATATAGCACGTTTCCACTAAATGTGTTCAATGAGCTTTACAGAGTTTCCCTGGCAGGCCATTGCAATCCAAAATACTTCTCAACCCCTGCTAATATTTCAAGCTATGATGAATGACTGTGATTATTTAAATGCCATGTCTGCCATATTTCTTCAGTTCTTCCATCCGTCACTGGTCTGCCACCAAAACCAAAATCTTGTGAACATGGTCGGCGGATATTTTCTGATGGTACAACATGGGAACATGATTGTAATTCATGCAAGTGTGAAAATGGACAAGTTAAGTGCACGCAGGTAGGTTGTAGAAATAAGGATTATAATAATGATTATAATAATAACAATTATTCTTATATAACCTTTTACCTTGTGATACACAAGTTCAAGGTGCTTTATATATTTGAAATAAAAGAACAAAAAAAAAAATCCTTCTTTTTTATAATGTTGAAGTAAGCATTTACAAGGAATTAAATCTGTCTTAATGAATCTGTTACAAATACATTGCTGCAATCTAAAATGGTGAGTGTTTAATTTTGATTTTAAGGATCTTCCATCAACAGTTTTCACAAAGGGCGCCATTGTTTACAAAACAATGGATACATTAATACAATAGCTTTTTTGATGGGCATTTAAGGGCGGACATAGGTAGGGGCACACTTTGGTAACATAACCCTGCCATCATTTGAATTTTGTAAATTAATGTTAATTCTTGTCATTAATCTTTTGTTCTTCTTAATTACCATGATTATGAGATTTTATGAGAATTTGTCGTTGAGCAGTATTAGTTAAAGAAAATTCTTCTTCTTTTTCAATTCATTCATGTGATATAGACTTCCAAGTAAAAAATGGCAATATCTCGGTTTTGATTCCAAACAGCAGTTTTGAATGTTTTGAAAAGGTTTTAACCATGGTTTACCTTTACCTTTATGGACGTAGTACATAAGTGGCTAGCATTTTATATAATTCTTCTTAAAATACATACACACTTAAACTAAACACGCTTTAACCAAAAATAGTGCTAAACCGGATTATGACAAAAGTCCTGTTTTTCTTTCTATCTATGTCTTTGTTAACAGCAAACCGAAACAAATTTCACCCTCAACATGGCTGAACCAAAAACCCAAACCTAAAATATTGTAATGGGGTAAGAAGTCATAGAGTAGAGATAGAAAGTAGAGAAACAATGGACAACCAGAAACGGTTGTTACCCGCCTTTCCCCACTCCACTTGCTCAATACACACACACACACATAGTCCACCCTTGGTGGCTGAGGGGATCGTAACCAGTGTAACACACATGTGATGCTCTTCATACTCATACTCAGCGCAAGGTTTGAACATTCTTGTTGCTTCCCCTTGCAAATGGATAAACCAAAATATGTTTAAACCAAAATGATTTCTTCGGTCCAAAACATTTTGGTTTAACAGTGTTCTACTGTATAATGGACTTTAAACAAAAATCTGCTTACATTGAAAAGTTAAATATCTCGAATGATATAATTGAACCTGTACAGCTTTTATTTGTACAGAAAAATAATGAAACTTTAACTTATATTTTATTTTAATTTGATTACAAAACAGAGTTTTTGTGTTTTTATTTGCTGTTTTTATTTTATTTTCTCATCGATATTGAAATGAAATCAATTTTTTTTTTATCACCTCTTTCCATTTTTTTTTTATTTAGATCTGGTGCGGCCCTAAAAATTGTTTCAGCCACCCAAACAGCTCAACTCCAGTGTTTCCCTGTGGTAGAGACCAGCATTGTGTTGTACAGAGTCGCATGACCTGCATGACCCCGCCATGTTTGCCTTTTGGAGAATGTCAAGACATTGAGAAGGTCAAAGATGTTCCAAGCCCTGGAAATGAGTGGAGCTGTTTCCCAAACCAAGCTCATCTAGGCAGCAATTGCGCAAAAATTTCTCTCATCTTCGATAAATCAAAAATGCCTGTGGTAATTTTACATCTTTATTCTCTGTTTGTTGCTCTTTTCTTTTTTTAAATTTCTTTCTGTCTTTGTTAATCTATCTTAGTCTATGCTTTTGCCTTCATCTCTCTATTTCTGTCTGTCTCTCACACTTAAATATACAACAACATTTTAATAGCATACACATTTAAACATATTTTTCAAACTATAATTATATTTATCTGTCCAAGAAAAAAGGTTTGTCTCAAATTCAGGTAAAAATGATTAACTAAATATCAATTAATCATATCTTTGCTGATTTTAAAGATTTTTTTCTAAATAATTCTTTCATTTTAAAAATGCTTATCATTTGTAGAACCATATTTATTTCATCTTTTATTAAAGATTGATCAATTGATTCTTGTAGAATATTCTTCTTCTATTTAAATCATTCTGATTCCAAATAGCAATGTTTTGCAGGGAGATACTATTAAATTCAATACCATGGTAAAAATGAATTTAAAAAAAAAGTTTAATTGTTGTTTCTTTGCAGGGCATCTCTGTGGAAGGTATCTGCAACAGCCTCAGACAACTTCCACAGTTGAAAGGAGTTGTCAAGGAAGACACTCTTTATGTTATCTGTGCAATTAAAGCACATGAAGCTAATGCGTTGGAAATAACTCTTGTAAGCAATATGTCTCTTCAAATGATTTGAATTGAAAACTTTATTTTCTCTTTAATTAGATCTCTTTGTGAATTTGAAGTTGAGTGATAGGAATGACTAGCTTGAGATAAGGATTTGTCAGGCTAGAATCTTGGCTAAAATAGTCTCACCCAAGAATCCAATCCAATCCCATCTGTATTGTCATCGCTTCAGGATGTCAAAGATAACAGTGTGTGTAGCTATAGAGACTGGATAGGGTCAGAATATTATGACCGAAATGACAATGCTTCAAATTTTTATTTGAATGCACCTATGTCGTTTATGAGTTTGGTCTCAGCTGGGAGTGAGTTCCGCAGTCTATTCGTGTCCGGGAAGAAAGTGTGCAAATGGGTGTTGACCCTTGAAAATGGCAGCAAGTATGTTGCTTCCTTTCGCAGGTTGATCTTTAGCTGTGAAGTTGGAATTTTAGCTTCCCCTACTTGAGCTATCTTTAGCATATCCAGCTTTTGATTTGCTCTTCTTTCTCTCATTGGGTTCCATGTCTTTTTCATCCCAGAAGGGAAATTTGCCATTTGGTATTTACCGTCACCAAGCATCAGCCCTAAAAAACAGTTCCGCAAACATTGGCAATTCGTATAAATAACCTTGCTTAAGAGTTAAACATGGTGTCTCCAATAAGATTCAAAATTGCTACCTTTCACATGTGAGTCCAACGGCTTAACCATCTGGATAAAGAGTTGATCATTTGGAAAAAGCCATAACTATGATTAGATGAAAATGATGCTCTTATCTTTAAAACCGCCCTGGCCCAAAACGGCCTATGCAAACATATGCAAGAAACGGGTCGCAAATGGTGGCTTGACGATTATCACAAATTCCAATTCATGGCAAAAAAATCTTAAAGGGATGAAAAATTTGATAGAACACACATATTGAGTGATCCTTACACTGCATCATCAAGTATTTTGAATCCCTTCATAGTAATAGAAAGAACATTTAATTCATTAAATAGATTTTATCTTTTAAGCATTTTCATTCATCCATATTCATTTTGATAAAACCTTTTCATATGAAATGGATTAAAAATTTCTGAAAATTTAAACCTCATTGTGTGTACATTGTCAAGAACCCTTTTTGGATAAAAATCATTGTCGAAGAGTAGGCCCTACTTGATGACCTCAAATTTATCTTTTGAAAAAGGATTTTTTGTTGTATGTCATTTGTATTTTGAAATGAAAACCCAAATTCTCATTATTTTGATTTTCATGTCCATGGTTTTTCTCCATTAATTCCAGTCAAGTACAGCAGACGTGTCTGAAGAAAAAAATTTGGTGATTCAAGCATTAGACAAAATGGCCATGGTTTTAGCTCACAAACAATCAAATAGCAGTGCTCTATCTGCTGTGACTGAAATACGTCTGGAGACAGCAATTGCTGACAACTCAAATGGTATTACAATCTGTACATATTTTTTTAATATTTTATTTGAAATGTGATAGAAATGCTTCAAAGTTAAAATAAAGGTAAAGTAATCTCTATAGTGTGCAATGTTTTACATTACATCGTCTGATAGAGGAAATGTGAGTGTGTGCTACATGTACTTACTTATTGCACTGTGAACCATCAGAAATTAAACTAAACTGTAACCATAGATCTGATAGTCCTCATAGTATCACCATATTGCTGCTAATCAATATCAATGTCATGCTAAGTAATTTCAAGTCAATGTTGTCAGGATTATTCTGTTTTATATCATAGCAATAATAATCTAATTCAAATTAATGCCAACTTTATAAAATTCTAATTTTTAAAAATTCTATTTAAGGCATACATACTAAAATCACAAAAAGACCTTTAATTGTGGATTATTCTAAAGTAAAATTGTCCATCTTTTTTCTACAGGTCCAAATTACCTTGTGCCTCTCCTGTGTTCAATCATTGCCCTTCTTGGCTTGATCTGTTTCGTCCTGCTCGTTGTGTGGCATTACCATGTACAACGACGTCATCAGCGATTAAGGGATGAGTATCTTAATCCTCAAAACAATGCCAACAATGAAAATCAAGAAAGCATTAGAAGATACAGAAATCCTCTGTTCTCAACAGGAGATAAAAGAGGCATTCCAAAAGCAGTCCCCACAGAGGAACTACACGATTTAGATATGGATAAGTACGACAAAAATCCAAAGCGTGTATTGGCAGCCCAAGACGATTCGTCTCCTGATCTCAATGACATTACTGATTACTACCCACAGCCTAAGAAGAGTAACAAAAAGAACATCAACATACAGTTATCACAAACTCTCCTGGATGAGCCGGAAGTCATTGTATAATCTAAGGATCAACGCATTTTGTTAAAATTATGTTATATGTAAATGAATTATTGCATCTGCAACCAATCTTTAAACAAATTTATTGTGCCAAATTTATAATTAAGTATTAAGTATTAACTTCGTTCACAGTTAGCTCCACCCTTTTCCTCCATTCACTTGAATTAAATTTCATTCTCACATTAGGTTTTAACAAATTACATTCAGTTATTTTTCTGCTATTTGTAATATATTTAAACCTCATCCAATGCTGAATCAATGTCATCATAATCACAATAGTTTTTGTTGTTTAATTTCATTTGTAAACTGATTTTTATTATTAATGTCTGCAATCTTAATCAACTGGTTACCGGTTACCTTTGATCAATATATTTCATCATGAACCTCAGTTTGTCTTATAATATGTTATTTGTTGAATTCTTATTTTTCCTCTCTTATTCATCAAATGTCTCTATATTTGGCTTGAGAAAAAAGGTGACCATGTATTTTCACAAGGGTGATTCCTTTTTGTATTAAAGAGTTCAACACTTAATATCAGCATTAACAATGAAGATGTAGAAATTTATACATAAACTGGCAATCTTGTGGCTAAGTCAATGTGAGACTTTCTTTAATTGAAAATAAACAACAAGGAGGTACTTAAACTTTATGGAAATGTGATGCAATAAGCCACCGCTCAAACTACTTTTGACTCTAAGTAGAAGGATGTACAAACTGTTGCTATTGCTGCTTCAAAATATTTCGTCCAAAGCGTTTTGATTTGTTGTTGATTGTAACAATATTGTAGATGTATTTTGTCTTATTCATCATTGATTGAATTTGAAAGGTCCAGTTGAAAAAGTAGCTAAGTGTCAATTAGTAGTTTTAAGAATGTTTAATTCAAACCTTACTTTCATCTATTTCTCATAATTTCATGGAAATTATTTCACGGAGTCGATGAAATTGTCCCTTAGCTTGTCCATGATGAGAGTCAGCCATGCAATCGCCTGACATTTTAGGCAAGAGACCTTTGCTTTTTTAAACAAAAATTTCCATTTATTTCGTGTGATTAAAGAATGTACTTTTGATTGGAAGATATTGTTAGATTCAAGCCAATGAGATTAGAGTTTTAATTAGCCTCGGAGTATTCATTGATAAAGTGACATTCATTGTGTCCTGGTCCGACAAACATTATGACCTTTGTGAATCAAAATGCTGAGGCAATGCTACTGCTGTGACAACGTGAGCTTTTCTGGGGGTTAAACGTGCTCGAAATTACAAAATGACACTTAAAACTTTTCCCACTGAGCCTTTCTTTTTGTATTTCCTGTTTCAACCTTAAAATGGCAATGAATTTCTGAATAACTCATAATTGGCTTTAAATGTAATATTATTATGTCCCTGATTATGGGTTCTGTTTTCCTAAGTCATTATCCTCAAAGTAATATTAAGTAAAATTATTTTCATAATGATAAGTTGGCCATTAGTCTTCTTTTCTTTTCTGTTTGAGGAAATCAGTATTGAATAGAGCTGCATAATTCCACACCATATATTTTAAGATTCTTTTTTTAAATCAGAAATATTTGGAGAATGATATCTTCCTTCTTTTTCTTTTTTTTTTCCTTTCTTTTTTTGTTAAATTTTCTGCTGTCCATCATTTTAGCTCCAATAAGTAAAGATGTAATTCAGTGTGGGATGCAAAGAATCATCTTTTTTAATAAATCATATATGTGACCTGTTTCTTCAAAGTGGAACATCTGTTGCGCAGGCAATTTTGAGCTATGGTGGTTTAAAAATAAAAACAATGATTCCATCACATTTTTTATCACATACTAAGTGTATGCCCAATTTAATGCCAATCGATAAATAGAATCTCAAAACGGATCCCCCTCTTTGATCGCCATTTTCTCAAAACTTGGTTTTCCTACCTATACTCATCATATCTTTATAATGAAAAGTCCGATCTTCATAAATTTGGTATCATTTTAAACTACAGATTCTATGCTTTCTTGTAACATAAACATCTCAAAACCAATAAATATGACATGTTTTTCGCTTCGAAGAAACAGGTCACATATATAACATGGGCAATTCACCACAATTTCATGTGAATAACAATTTTCATTATATACCTTTGGCTCATCAGCACTATCTGTTGTTGCAGAAAAATGATTAATTCTTTGTTTTGTGTAAATTGGTATCCTCTTGTTCTGTTTTTTAAATTCATTATTTATTTATATTTTTTTAAATTGTGTAATCCATTTGTGTCATTTGACATGGCTGTATATATCATTATGTTATTTATTTATGGTCTCTGTGTAATTAATAAGCATTTTATTTGTTTTTACTGATCTGACAATGGATGAAAGAGAAATTTTGATAGATATTTGATACATATTAAATTTTGTCTAAAATTTCATGGTATCGTTTAAATCATTTTGTTGATTTAAGTAAAATAGCAAACAACACTAACAATTGTATCTATTTTGTTCCTTAAAAAATAAGGTGACATTTACCCTCATATTATTCATATTGTCATTTAAATCCAAGATGTCAACAAAGATGGTAAATATCTGTACCCTTTCCCTATTTGATTTCAATTTGCAATTCTGTTTAATTTTATATGTTCTAACAAAATAAAGCATTTAATATTAAATATTAATGATCATAAATTATGAACATAAAAAAAGTGTACTTCAGTTGTTTTATAACAAGATACTTGAAAAATTAGACACAGGGTTCACAAAAGTCCCTAAAATCTCTTAAACTTTATAAACACAAAATTAAGCCTTAAAAAGTCCAAAATGTATATCATTTGGACTTGTTAACAGTCCTCAAATTTTACAATCTTAGCCTAAAGGCATGAAAAACATTAATCTGCGGAGCGTAAGATACTGCGTTTTAAATAAATTAAACCTGCAACTCACCGTCATGGCATGAGCCCATTTGTAAAATTCAGGGCAGGACTTCAATAGTAACAAAGAACGATCAAGCTTCAAGTAAATGTACTTATAAAAGTGTGTACTTACTGCTAGGACTGAAACTCAAGTGAAGGTGTAAATCATGACAGTTGGCTTTAGACAAAGACAATACCGTAATGCCCTCAATTTACACTTGGTCATTAAAAACTTCCTTAAAAAGTCCATTTTTATTTTGAAATATGTGTGAACCCTGTAAACCATAATGTTAACATATATAACGTTTTCCTATAAATCTAATTTCTACAAATAAAGTTCTGTAAAGATCTAAAACATGGAATAATTGTTTTTAGTTTGTGATATGGATAGGTTATAGCTAAACGTTTTTAGGAATGGGGAAGGGAGGGAAGGGGGATGGGTTTGTTGTCACCACATTATTTGTTGTAATGGGTTTCTTATTCTTATTGATTTTTTTTTTTTTTTTTTTCTCATAATCATGTCGATGGTCACATACATAGCCCCATGTGCATGTAAAAAGTCGTTCATCCACCTTGTTATTTGTGGCTTTCTTCTCACACAATGTCATTGAGGCAAAAGGTCAAGAACTAATCATTTATAGCCATGGTCACAATGTAAGTCAATGCAAAATAATAAAGAGGAGGGTATCTATAAACCTTATCAATGTTAGTTTAAAGAGTTCATATCGTCTCTTTTGCATTGCTTAAAATTTTAACACCCTTTAATATCAGACTTTTTTTATAGGCAAATTGATGAAGAGAAGTGAAGTATTCATGTGTTTCGTTTTTCATTGCTTCAAATCTAAATACTCTTTTTATATCTGTGTATATTCTCGGTAAATTAATAGAAGAACTGCATCTGTAACGTCATCTTAAAGTGTTCATGTCATCTTTTTGCATTGCTACAAGTCTTAACACTTTCATTTTCTTCTTTGCTATAGTCTATCATATAGGCTTATTTTTCTTTATTTGCACCAGATGTTATTGTCTACAATGAAATAGCTTTCAATCATGAAATGTAAAATATCATTGATTTTAGTTTTTTTATTCAATTATGCTTCACCTCATTTTCTATTGAATGTCAAATTAAATTAAATAAATTATTGCATCCCTTTTTTCCGGATTACCCTTTGTAAGCCAAGATCTATAACTTCTGAAGAAAAGAATATTTTAGTTTTATAAGATGATATGTTTGAATCCATTTCAAGTTTATACCAGTACTGAAAGCAACTTTTTAGAATTGGAAAATATGTGAATTAATGTCATACTAGCACAAGGTTGAATCCTACCACCAATGTTTTCTTCAAGTCTTAATCAATGCTATATTACATGAATGTAGTGATGTATGTTTTGAAATTCTTGATTTGTTATATTCATTCATTATAATATATTATGGGTCATTATAATGAGTTTTTTGCATCATTTTATTATGTATATTTTTAAGCCAATTTTCATGGGTCTCTTATTTGCATAACAAGATGTTTGTATACTAGAAACACAAGAAATGAAATTCTCTACTATCTCTAGTCATGTATATTTGTATAAAAAGTTAATATAAGAATAACATTTTCACTAATATCTTTTCTCATACTGAATAGAATGAATTGTAAAGAGACAATTATATTTGATATATTATGTATTATTTATGGATTTTTTTAATGACACAGAGCAAGGAAAATTTATCATCATAGAAGGCTTTGATTTTTTAGGATTTACTTTTGTTTCATTATTGTGATTTGCAAAACACTATTAATATTATATAGAGTACTGTCTGGAATTGACTAGTTGGAGCAGAGGAACCTTGTTCGTATTTGAAGGTTGGAGGGATTTTAATAAAAATTACGCTTTGAAATTGTATCAATCTCGTTGTAAACATTATTTATTAGGCTGCGCACAGTTAAGTATTGGTGGTGTATAAATCCAGAATGTAATGTACTTATTTTTAAAGTTCGAGTGATAGGTACAGGATAATTAAACATTGGATATGTCAACAGTTATGATATTGATACATGATTGTTTCTTGTTTACAAGATTTAATACACAGTGGTTAGTGTATAATATTATAGCGGTGAGAAAACTTTGAAGTAAAGGAAAATGAACCCAGAAATATAAAAAAATTAATAAAGGGAGGAAACTGTTGCAAAAAACTATTTTTTATTCACAACATTGAGATGTATTTTTTGTATGAAAGCTGCATTGCTTAACAAACTTTTGATATTTATATCTGTCATTGTTATTGTTGTTGTGCTGGTCTTTTAACTTGTTATTTATAATGAATCATTCACTCATTCAATAGTACCTTCACTTTTCACTCTTTCTTCATGCATCTCCTCTATAAGTGGCAGCATACAGAATTACATTCAATGGAGCTGTACTATTTACTCAATGAAAGGAGCAATTAACAATGACAACATTTTTTAAAACTATCAAATTGAAAGTGAAAATGATGACGAGGTTTATAATTCAAATTATTGCCATAACAGAATAATGTCAATAAAACTGGTTTTCTTTTTATACGGTTCATTGATTGAATATTGTTCACCGTTGATTTTCTTAATGGAAATAAAAATGTTTTTAAGTTGTAACTAGGAAAGGATATAATAATTATTACTTCATTTGGTCGTTGATTTTTATGCAAATTTATTTTAAGACAAAAAAATATCTTACGTGTTCATATAACATAAGCTTAATGTTTTTCAAGATTTCCTGGTATTTGATTTGTGTTGGTACATAAATGAAAATTGTTTGCCTTTTTCACGTTTTATTGTACATTCATATTAAGTTTAGTATTTGTCATCACTTTAAAAAGATACTGTTGGGTCAATATATTTGAAATTCACTTATGATTAAGATTAAAATAGACTTTCTTTTTCATCCACTTAAACTGATAAAAATGATGAACCTATTTATCATCATTATTATTATTTATTATTATTATTATTATTGTTATTATTATTTATATTTTTAAAGGTTTGAACAACAATGATTAAATTACTTTTCTAAGAAGAAAATATAAATACTTGATGTAATATGATCATCTGATTATTGGATTCCTTTTATGTCTTTTAATTGAATTTCACTTGCATTGACTTGATCGTACTTTTCGGTTTTTCTTTTTATCCGTGTTGCCTCAATTTTGTACGGCCTTTTTGCTTGTAAGATTAATTGTACTTTTTCATCACAAACCATTGTGTCATGTACAATGTTTAATATAGCTTAGACTATAAATGTTTTGTTTCAATGCAGCAGAAATAATTTTTGAGAAAAAAATTGAATCCAAGGATAATAACAAACAGATATTAGCTGTTTCTCTTCTGTTTCTTTTCAGCTTGTTTTGTTTTTATTTTCTGCTATTTGACAGCGCAGATGTTGATAGCGTTTGTTACTTCTTTCACTCCACAAATCTTTGTAAGGACTCTTTTTTTTAAAAAAAAAAAGAGAAAAAAAAGGCCTGACTGACTGATGGCCTACGCTTAAATATAAAATGTCATTATCTTACTAAATAATCAGGCTTGAGGCAACTGTCATAGGTTCGAATGCCAAAAAGTGACATTCACCCAGGAGCCAAGTCATAAATTAATATTTAGAGGCACTAGAGTTGTAGTTAATGTGGTCAAATGTGATTGGCTTGTAATTGTAAAGTTGCAGGATCTATCCAGACTCCTATTTGATTGAACAAAGTTCTTGGGAAATTCACATTGCTCATGTTTTCCTACTCCATTTGGTGTAAAAAATATTTTCTGGTAAAGGTAATACAATATCTTGTCTCCAAACGAGCAGGACTGCTTTGCCATATATTCCTTAGATATTTGGACAGGAGGACTTGGCTAAGAGGATATCTAATGTAAAGTTTATGATTCTTTGCATGTGAGATGGTCTGCAACTCATCTTCAAATTTATCTTTAATCATCAAAACTTGTTGCTGGTTCAGAGTTTTATTTAGCATCAAAATGTTCCCATTCAATCATTCCTGAAACAGACCAAAATAGGTTCTCAAGGATATCAGCTCCTTAAGATATGCATAATTATTAGCATAACTGCCAACTTTCCAGAAAACAAAGCCACATTTTCCCAAGAAGAAAAACCCCTGTAGCAATGAATAGAAACATCAGCATGGGTAATACTGAAGTTGCCTTATCTTCATCATAGCTGTTTCAAGCCTATTTAAAGGGAAGCAATAGACTGAAGCAGAATTTTTCACCCAAGATAAAATTAATTAGGATTTTCAATCGCGTTTCTTGGATTGGTCAAATCGTACTTAGTCTGATTCTATCCTACTGGTTGGCAGCTATGTATTTAGTCACTTGCATTCCCCCTACACCCATCTGCTTTCTTCTTTTCATGCTCCTTCTCCTTCTCCCTTGAGTCATGATCAGGTCCAAGACTTCCTAGAATTGCTCTTACTCTTAATAAACTTGTCATCTCTATATAAAAAGCGTCTATGTGCTGTTTTATAAGTTCTTTCTTCTTTATTCCCTACTACTTTCAACCTTCAAAAATCCATTTCCACCTTGATACCAGTCAATGAAAAATAGAGATAAAATGATATTTATAGTCCCAATACCAAGCACAGACCCACAGACTTTACATCATTTTTTTTTCCCTGCACCAAGTGCTAAAGGCAATTGAATTTACAGCCTTCAGATTGCTAGACAATGATGCTAACTATTAGATAATAACGCTACCATACACTATGAACATGAACATACATTCTATGAACGCAGGAATAATGAATTAAATGAAATTTTCAATTATTTTTACATTTTGTTTAGCATAAAGCTTTAATCATAAAAGTAGGCCAGTGAGAAGAGATGATATCCATTGGGGAATAAACAATTGAGCTGCTGCTGCTACCAACACAGACAGAAATGAGGAAAAGTCTTTACCGGGTCCAAAGAGGCTGGCTGAAAAAGAAAGTTAAAATTTTTAGGAGCATGTCCTAACTTATACTAAGAAATCTTTTTTAAACCAAATAAGAAAAAAGAAAAATCAGCAAGAGATGTAACATGAATACATGAAGAAAGAAAAATTTCAACCTTAAAAATGTTCTAAAATGCAAGATCATAGCAAAGTAAAGTATTCATGTTTTCAACATTTATATAAATGATTAAATTAATGGATTTGTTTTCATAACGAATAATAAGAAAAAGATACCTGGTACCTGAAAGGTTCCCCGTACATTTTGAAACACCTTAACCAATACTTATAATTTATGTAATAAAATAATAAAATTCCTTTATTTCATCCACAAGTGGAAATTCATTGTTCATTTTACAATGGCAAACATGTTATGAAATCAATCGTACAATATACAATAATTAAATGATACAATAATAATTACACATAATAATGAAACTAAATAAATACAATAAATTCCACAACAAGTCATTGTTGGTCGTCGTAGTACAGCTCCCTACTCCCCTCGATTATAAAATTGGTACTCATTTATACACCTGAGTCGAGTGGAGTAATCGGAGTAAATTTTCTTGCTCAAGGATAAAAACATATTGGTTAAACCGGGATTCAAACTCTAGCCGCTCAAAAGCTTAATTTGCAAGCTGTGGATTAAATATTACCGTGTTTGAATGACTTTAGGAAATATAAGCGAAAAAAGATTTTTTCATTCTTAAGCTTGTTTCTGATCTTTACAAATATGTATATCAATGAGGCTGAATGAATGAACTAGTTTAATAGAAGATAGTTTTAAAAAAGAAGGAAAGTAGTAGTAATAGTAGTAGTAATAATACTATAATTAATCTTAATCTATAAATTCTTAAGGTGGGCGTTGCCCCCATGGGCCCTGTGAGGTTTTTTTGAATAAACTCGATAACCACTGAAGCTACCAGAAAACCAAAGACATCAACATTCTTGATTTAATTTCCCAAATTCGGT
>JASKDV010244186.1:0-17634 GCA_032466395.1 Aegires albopunctatus
GGGGGGTGAAAGGAGATCCCAACCAATGGACATTGGGAGTTCCCCGAGAGTTTGTCCGCTGGTCATAAAAGAAGCCAAGAAGGTCACCATAGCATTCGACCACCCAGCAAGCCATTATCTTTGTTTCACGATACTGTACTTTATTTTACCTTGCTATAATAACCCAACAGTGGCTTAACTTTATAGAGCTCTAAGTCAGTAAGTCAGGTCAATGTCAATCACAATGGCTGTCCGACCAACTTTGTTCTTTTCTCTGTGACTGCTGTCCACTGAAGAATGTATATATATATCCCTCTTAATAATTGCATCTCAATCCATTTTATAACTTGTAAGTAATAAGGGTCTAAAGGAAAAGATTACATATTGATTTCAAAGGATGAAATATAATATCTGCAAAGTGCCCTATATGGATGTAAAATACTTTTTTATGGAAAATCCAATTTATGACAATATTTATTCCTATACACATTGAATGGTGCCATTTGCTCATAGATAATATCATCGCTGTAGCAAGCATTGCACTACCAACATTTTAGCATTGACAAGCATTGCACTACCAACATTTTATGGTTGACAAGCATTGCACTACCAACATTTTAGCATTGACAAGCATTGCACTACCAACATTTTAGCATTGGACTTAAGTGCAATGCTTGTGACAGCGACAATATCTTTTCATTCTTCACTTTGAGAAATTGATATTTTCTTATTCTTTTATCAATAATTTGTTAGTTATATACCTGTTCCACAAGTTCTGTCACACCCACAATAAGTAAATAACAGTGATAGTGTGACAGAACTTTAGATTAAAATATAAGACAGCTTGCATTTTTCTCACATCAAATTGTGCCATGGAGAATCTTATTTTCTCCACTTCCAAAAATGAATGCTTTGTGCACTGACATTTAAAGAATTCAACATTTCTCATTTAGATATACAAAGAAGATGCTCTTTGCACTCCACCACCTTAAGGAAGGTAACAGAATTCTTTTTTTTCAAATGCAATAGGAACGCTGCATGTCAAGTTAGGGCTGGTGGGAAGGTGGGGAATGGGGATGGGATGATTCTGTGATTCGGTCTCACATGAGACAAATGCATGTGAAAAAATACTTCCATGGGCTTGTTTTTCTATTCAAGCACAGCAGGTAAGCAAGGAAAGAGTTTGGCTTAAGATTGTCTTCAGGCATTTTTGGAAGGCTTCCCTCCATCACCATCTCCTAATTGAGGTGATTCCTGACGCTGTCTTTCCAAAGCCTTTCTTGGAATATAAATCTGTCTCTCTGGCCGGTCCTGGTCAAAAGTAAAGGAACAGAATTGAGATATGAAGTTAAACAAATTAAACGATAATATAAATATAAAAAATTACATAAAATACATAGGATAAAAGTTAAAAATTATGGATGGCTTAAAATTAAAAAATTAAATAATATGTTCATGGATTAAAAATTATTTAAAAAATTGAATGAGTGTGACTCAAATGTTTAAACAAGTTCTTTTCCACTGTTAGTGAAAAAAGCATGATATGAACCCATACCTACAAGACTGCTAGTAGCAAATGAAGTCTAGTGCATACTTATTATAAAAATTTAGACATATAATAATTGCAACAAGGATATCTATCTTTTCTCCTCTAAGATCATCCCAATGAAGAGAACACGGACTATTTGTATTATTTTCATCTTTTCTTATGCTTTGAAATGAACTCAGTACCTTTGACTTCATCATCAAGTGATTTCTACATGCTTTCATCTCTTTTATTCTTTTCTAGCTTTTAATTGCATAGGCAAAATTTAAATTAAATGATATCTAGATTGAATGCGCAAGTTATAAAGATGGCAGAAAAAGCCTTAAACTTTCACATTAATAAAGAGAAGTATTATCTCCTCTCTATCAAAAATGCATTGAGACTCGACTGAGACTAGGGCTTCCCCTGGACGTTTCAGGTTTTCAAGGCTGTTTTTGATGAAGGTCAAAGTTGGCAGATGACTTTTACTGCCACCAGGTAGCCAGAGGTACTTTCTCCCACGTTTATGAGATTCATGACTGGATGATCTGAGTCTCGTGAATATTGAACTGAAAAGTTAATGCTATCTCTACCTACATTTAGGGTCCAGTTGAGGCCTACGGTAAATATTAAGAGCACCTGTCATTGAAATTCAAAGAATTAAAGTTATGCATTCAAATTCATTCTGCATATTGAGCCTAGTGTGCTTCTCCTTATTTCCCAAAATATGCAATAATAATGGTTTTTAGACAATATGCTCTCTATTAGTCAAGCCATGTTGAGCTCATTCTTACTTCATTTCCTTAAAACTTGGTAGATTTTAGTTTGATAAAAAAGATTTAGGTAACAATGTAATACCATTGACCAAGTTAAGATGTAAATTTTTCTTAAAAAATGTAAAAAGCAGACCTTTTTGACAGAAAAATAGTTTACGCCTATATACTCACAATAAATAGCTTGTCTATGAAAAAAGTTGACATATGAAGGCGTGGGAGTAATAAGCAAAAAAAATGTTTCCAAAAGAATAAAAGTATCAGAGGCACAAATCATAATGGTAATCAGAAAAATGGCAAGGTTACCAGCATAAAACAATATAACATACAGTATAACACGCTTAAACCAAACACGTGTAAACTTAAAATAGCGCGAAACCAAAATAAGACAAAAGTCCCATTTTTTCTCTCTCTGTGTCTTTGTTATGCTGCTAACGTTCAACCGAAACGAATTTCACCCGCAACACGGCTGAACTGAAAACCCAAATCTAAAATACTGTAACGTGATGTGAAGTTATATAGAGTAGTGATAGAAAGTAGAAAAACAATGGACAATCAGAAACGGTTGTTACCATTCCTTACTAGTAGGCCTACAAATACACATGGTTTTAATCAGGCTGTTCCTTATCACACTGCAGTTCGCATCGCACAAAATCTATCAAACACTGATTTAACCTGAACTGTAACTGTACTTCTGCTAGAAGATGTCATCATTTGAACATTCTTGTTATTTCCCCTTAAAAATTGATAAACCAAAATATGTTTAAACTAAAATGACTTTCTTCGCTCCCAAACATTTTGGTTTCACAGTGTTTTACTGTATGATGAATTAAAATACACAATGTAAGACAAAAGAGGCCTACTAAGTTGCAATACAAACTTAAAATTATAAAGTGGGAAGGTAACATTTATGTATGAATACAAATTATTTAAATATGTGCAAATTAAAACATACATATTACATAGAAAGAGAATTTTAAAAAACAACATTGAGACAACATGAAGACACCAGTTAATGTATTGATCTTCTTCTGCGACAACATGTCTAAAATTGTTTTGGCCTTTTTAAACTTGAAGAGGCATGAAGCACACTATATGTAATTAATACTGTACAATGGATTTCAATGATGTCATTTAAGAAAAAGGCAACTTTAACCCTATAGAACTGGAATTATTGAGGCTGTGAGAAGTATACTACATAGAACTGGTCTATCATTACATTCATGTTAACATACCAAAATGATCTTTCATTTGTTTATTGAGACTTTCCAAAGGCCTCTAGAGCTAGCGCACACCGGACTCTTTACTTAACTTCCATTTCTTCTTCAACGAAAGTACACAGCTTCAGTTAGTAGCAAACATATACTTGTGGTTTTGTACAAATGAATTCATCAGAGAGGATTTTTAATCATCGGTGTTTGTTGCTGTCTGTATGGAGTTGGGTAGGCTGTTACAGAGGCAGATGGTTGTTGGGCTGAATGAGTGCTCCAGTGTGTTTGTCTGATTTGAAGGTTTGTGTAAGTTGTAAATGGATGTCCTTGTCCTAGTGTTGCATTGATTTAAACGTTCTAGTGGTGTGTCAATTTTATTGATTGTAGATTTTTAAGGTGATAATTATTTACCTCTGTCTCATGAATCATTCAAAACCATGAATCACAAAATCTTATGTCTCTAGGTTAAGTCAATGGTGTATTTTGATCTCCTGCTAGAGAATACAGCATGGGAACAAGCCAAGATTTGGATAGCTGGACAAATTTAAAGAATTTCTGTAGGGCTTTAAGAGAAGGCAAGGCCTGGGCAGGTCCTTATATACTAGCAACCTTAGAATGAAGTCTATGGAAGTCCAATTACCTTTCGTTGTTTCCGAGGCCTCTCCCCTGAACCTGAATCTGCAGCGCTATCTCCTGCAGGTGTGTCAGAACTATTTTTTTCTTGACCTCTACCTCTGCGAAAACTGGCATCTTCCTCCTTACAAACAGAAGCACCATGACAAGAAGATACGTTGAACAAGGATACAAAAAGTGGAAATAAAATGAGAAACATAACAAAATAGCTAGTTAAGTTAGCAACAAAACAAAAATTTGGAAAGTGGTATTGGTTTTCTTTAGTTTGTACAGACTTAGTGTATTCCCTTAAAATAATGAATATGGAAGGAAGTATATGATATAAGAAGCAAATAAATAGTGTAAAATTGTAGCCTTGCTCGCTCTAAAGACTCCAATCCTACAAAGAGAATATTGCTAGAAAAAGACCTCTGTATATTCACCGATTACTTTTAACAATGAGAGATGTTATTAAATCAATGTTTTACTTCCATTTAGAATCTTGAAGCTGGATATTGATAGGCTGAATGTGTATTTATGTTTAGTGTCATTTATTTTAACAAAACCTTCTTTATTTCACAGATTTTAAACAAATAGTAAAAAAAGCTGGGTGTTTGATCCTCATTTATACTACGTTTAACCTTGTCCTTAAAAAAAATCCACCCTTACTTAGAGAATTAAATGAGATGATTAACCCTATTTTAATTTTACAATACTAACTTTTGTTTGTTTGATTATTAAACCCAGTTGATCATAAGCAGTTATAGTTGGGTTTTAACTCTCGTGGAATGCTGCACCATCTGCATATTTGACAAGACCCACCAACTTTATCAATTATCCTGCCACACTAACAATACACCAATTGAGTGTTAGTTAATCCTCTCCTTATTTCTTTGGATTGAGATATTGGATTATTTAGGTTCACTTCCTTTAAGATTTTCTTGAATATATAATAAAGTAGCACTGTATTGTACTTATTATTTGAAGTGCTTCTTTTCCTCCTTGGCAACTTTTTTCCCTCTACTAAAATCCATTTCTTCTACTTCTGCTTTTCATCTTACTTCTTCAATGGGCTCTGAGATAACCCTAGTGGTTGACTGAACCCTTAAACTCCAAATAACCACCTAGCTAGCAAGGAATTGAGGGGAATATTAGCAAAGATTATACGACCAAATAAAAGCTATTTATTCCTTTTTCCTTCACTCCAAAAATCTTCAAAATTTCTAAAACTGGAGATGAAATAAACAAGCACCAAGGCTGCAAATAACACTTAAATTAACACGTTTGCATCTTTTACCGTAGACATTGTGAATTTCTTTATTATTCCTTTAATAATTTGTGGTAGGAGAATGTTAAAGCAAAACAAAAGGATTTGGTGGCAAAAAGCTTAGAAAAAGACAAGCAAGCCTTATTTCAAATCCCTATTCTTTATGCGTGATAAAAAAGATAAGCAAATAACATTAAAAAAGTAAGAGAGGGCGAACATGTATCAGATCAATACTGTTAAAATAATTATTTGATCTAGATCTATCAACTAAATGCTAAAATTGTATTTAGATGTCAAAATAAACATCAACCAGTCATAAGAAAAATTATGATTGGGAGGTAGATGAGAAAGGTGTGTGTCTAATAAATCTATATTTCAAAAGATTAAACTGAAATGGACAAAGATATATATTTGAGTTGAATTGAAAGGAATGAGAAACCATAAAAAATTAAAACCAACAATAAAAACATTTATGGACCTTTAACCAAAGCTAAATGACAATGAAAGCACTGGTGATAACAATGAAGCATTGGTGATAATAATGAAAGCAAAAGAGATTTACTCATTTTGAACACATTTCCTAGCTTTCTTCCATATGTTTAAAATGCATCTACATATTTGTGACCTTTTTCTTTGAAGCCGAACGTAAGCAGCACGGGCTATTTTGAGCTAGAGCGTTTTAAAGATAAAAGTTTTCACCAAATCACAAATTTCGGCTGTTTCTAAATGATCAGCTTTTCATCTATCGCACAATAATTGTATGAATAAAAATAAAACAATAAATATAATCAATGAAAAAAAAACAACAACGCATTTCTCTGCGCCCCTATTTCATTGAAATTGTTTAAGGAAAACCACATTTTCGACAACTTATAGAGTCAATTTAAAAATAGTAGATTGCTAGCTAGAATTCACAAGTATCAATGGAAAGATCCATCCCCCACTCCAATCCCTCTCTTATCAGCAACCAGTATGGCCTTTCCATTAACCATCTGGTCACAAGAATGTCACAAATGAGTGGACAAGAGATAAGATTAAAGAATAAGAATTACCTCTAAATTTGCATCTAGGTGGAGTCTTTCAATTAGAGCAACACCTTAATATGTTTTGGTAATCCCATTGTATCATAGATAGTTGGATTTTGATTCTGTGTAATTAATGTTGGGTTGGACCTTTGTGTAGAGGCAGGGGGAGGAACTAAATCTAAGAAGATCAGCTTGGCTCAACAAGGTGCAAAACAATTGGTCATGCTTAGTGAGTGTTATATTACTCTGCTTATATGAAAGTTTTAATGCTGATTTTTTTTTTATCGAATGTCAGATATCATCTTATGCTAAGCTTAAGAAAAATTTGATACAAATCGGTGAAATAGATGATTATCCAACCTACCTCGAAACCAGTGATCGACATTATGTCAAAACTGCTTTTCCTACCTATCCCTATTATATTTGCCAAATCTTCATAGTGTAAAGTCCAATCTCCATAAATTTGGTATCAAGTTTAAGTGCATGATTTGAGCTTTCTTGTGACATAAATATCTCCATACCCATAAAATCGACATATGTCCCTATTCGAAGAAAAAGGTCACATTCTGTAATATTCTCAGCCACTCGAGCCTTCGGATTCTTAACAATTTCTAGCAATGCATTTATAATTGATTTTTTATTTTGTATCTGAAACTATTGGAATCTACACAGGGCTTAAATTAAGATAATAATTCAGAGGATGTCATCTCCTGTATAATTTATGTTTCATGAACCGATTTCTAAAAAGAATTATCTTGTGACTCTAGCACTCGGAGCAACAGGATCATCAATTCTCTTCCTTTTTTTATATTCAATGCGGTGGATCACAGCAACAACAACAATAAGGTGGAACACAAATCATGGGCTGAAGGGTAAAAGGTTCCATCTATAAAATTGCTACTTATTACAAAAAAAATTAGCTGTTGAATTCATGTGATGCTGATCAACGTGTAAGCCTACAATGAACCAAATCATCATTTTGTATTTTTACTTGAAATAGACAAATAGTGTGGACTAAAACCAATTGTGTAATTTAATAGCATTTACTTTCATTTTAAGAACTGCAAAAATGAAGATGGAACCTTTTCAAATCTAGCTAAATAACGGACAAACAAAAAAAGGTGAAAGTCCAAAAGCAAGTCTCTTACCTTTCTTTTATCTTTATCACCATCGTCTTTTCCAATTTCAGAAGTTCCTTTTGGCTCTCTGATTCTATAAATATATGAAACATATGGTAAGAAATAGTTAATTTCAATAAATAATATTCAACAATTAATTTGCAATGAATAACCAAAGACAAACAACAAAAATATATTTTTCAATAACTGAAAACCAAAATGTAATGAGTACATTATTTTAAAACATACTCGGTTTTCTTCCTCTTCCTCAAATAAAGAGATAAACATAATTACAGTCTGGTCCCTCTAATCCGGACTGATGTAACCCAAACAATTTTCTGGGATCTGATTTGTTTTTACTATTTCTTAGCATTCCCGTATCCGAAATATTTTGTAATCTGAAAACAAATTGACGGGGACGGAGCTGTTCGGATTAGAGAGACCAGACTGTAATTAGTTTGAGTATTAATGTCATGATGCATATCGTTGCTTTGATATACCACTATATCCAATAATAAATTGTTACGATCAATGTTATTCATTACATTCATGAAAACTCTCATTGTCAATCATATAATTTATATTTTGGATTATTAGGGAGTAATGAAAGACATGCACTCTTACTTTTAAAACAACATGATTCTTTTTACCCTGGCATTTTTATTCCCCTCATCCAATACAAATAATTCTTAGCTTGTGCAATTAACGGAATCATCTATTGCAAAAGAGTAAAGCTAACTGACAATTAATAGAAAATGACAGAAAAAATAAAAAGACCAAAACTAAGACATACGTGAGTCATCATGATATTATCTTGATAGAATTCAAAACATCTAATAAGGTAAAGGAATTGTGAGTAACTGACTTTTATATCTTAAAAGTTACATAGTTCCAGCTTAAGGTATACAAGCAACAGTTACCAGCCAAAATATGTGTAGTGGTACAGGAAAACTTTTCACATCGGTCTAATATACAATTTTTATAACATTTTTTACATTTAAAAGAATTCTTTATCCTGATCATTATAATGTTTTATTTCCTGTTATTATCCGAACATATATGTCGCCAAAACGCACTAGCCAAAACAATCCTCTAGAAGAAGGCAGATTTTTGTTGTATTGAATATACCCATGTCCACTACTTTGGTGATATCAGTGTTTTCCTAGACTGCCTTGTAAACAGTCAAGGGTTCTTTTACATGCGTGTATATTATGCACATGGGACCTTCGACATTATAGTCCGTCCCTGATAAGACTTGACACTCTTTATCCTAGCAACTAAAGGAACCCTGAAAAATTTTTTTTATTTCAAATTCAAGCCTGCACGTGGTTTGAGCAAGGGACATTTGGCTTGGTAAGAGAGTGCCTTAACCACTGAGCTATTCGCTTTCCGAAGAAGGCAGAAAAGGAGGTAATAATAATACATTTCAATTAAAAATTGGATGGAAAATGTGAAGCGCTGGATAAGTCTAAACCCTGATTTGAAAGGCAGAGAATAAACCCGGAAAGCATCAGTTATTGGCAAATGAGTCTTCTTGTCTTCACTATATCAGTGAGGTCTATAGACAGTGATATCTTAAAAAGGTCTGAAAGACTAATATACCTTGATTATCAGCTAGGCTTCTTCGCACCATTTTTCCTATACCATTATATTGCTGTTTGCAGCCAAAATGCAGTGTGTTTCTCTTTATACAATAAATATACTGCATTTTGGATGCAAATGTCAGTATACATACTAAAGGTATCTGATCATCCAACCAAAGAATCACATCAAAAAGGTCTTACCTTTTCTGCCCTTCCTCTTCTCTTTTCAAAGCCCCTCCTTCTCTGACTTTGTCCCCGTCCTCTTTTCCTCTTCCACCACTATCTTGACCACCACCAGCTCTCCTTTCGTTCCTCTCCTTTTCTGGCCTCCTTTTGTCCCCATCTCCATCTTTGCCACGAATTCCCCCATTCCGATTTGAACCCCCTCCAATTCCCCTACGATCATCTCTGTCCTTCATCCTCCCTGATCCACCTCCACTTCCCCCTCCTCTCTGTTCATCTCTATTTTTCTCCCTTGCTCCGCCACCACCACCACCACCTCTCACATCCCTGTCTCTATCCTTTCCTCCTTTGTCTTCCCTTCGTCTGGGTGGATAACTGTCCTCGTGGTAGCCCCTCCCCCTTCTATCATCTTTTCCTTTGTTACTGCCTCTGTCCCGCCAGTCATCTCTAGGCCCACCCCCTCTGTCCCTTCCTGAACGAGGTCGATCTCGATCTCGGTCTCCATCTCCATCACGTCTCCTATCATCCCTTCCTGATTTCCACCGATCTCCTCCGCCTTTCTTTCCATCCCAGCCACTCCCTCCACCTCCTCTGTCCCTACCTCCTCCACCTCTTCCCTGCGCACCACTAGACGCAGGCCTCTCATCCCTGCCTTCCTGTTTCTCCTCTCCCCTTACATCATGAGCTTTGTCTCCACTAGTTGCTGCTTCAGATGATTTTGCCATCTGAGCCTCCCTGTCCGGATTTTTGAGAAGCTAAAAATAAAGAAGAAAAAATATAAATCAGATAAGAAAGCCTATTATGTCATATGGTAATCAAGCATTGCCATTGTCATTCTACAATCGCCCTAGATAATTATGAGGGGTTTTCTTTTGTATTCAGTGGTGGCATCTATTTAGCATTATATGCATTTTTTCGCAATTTCCCAATCAAAAATTTGAAAAAAAAGAGATACATTTTCAATTAGCATGCTGACCAAATCAGAGATCTACCAGAAGCACGAGAAGGGCATAGGTGAAAAAGGGAAGCAACTCTTGGTGGGTTTTTTTAACCACTGCATTCAGTAAATTTCTTTCGTCAAGTTAGATCTAGAGATCTAATCTTGATCTTATCTAAAATTAGATCGATTCTTTAACATTAATTAATTGAATAAGTTATCCAAAATATGTTTTTATTCCTGCTAAAATGCATCAGTGATTGTCCGAATCTTCGGACAAGACAAGATCTAGTGAAAGATAAAAAGTGATAGTGATAGATCTAGATCTAGATAAGATTGTCAAAAGAAATGAAGAGAGATACAAAAACCAAAACTAAACTAGCCTACAATGCAGCCTACTAGAATCTAGATCTAGTACTTTATACATTCTTCTTCAAATAAACTGACACAACTCAACTAGGTTGAGTATTACTGTCCTAGTTGAGTATTACTGTCCCGTCAAGAGCCCCCGCCGGGAGCTCACGGTTCCAATGCTAGCGAGTATTACTGTCAATATGCAAACAAACAAACAAATCCAACTAATTAGGATTATATGAAGATTTAAGTATTTCATATTGTAGCTTATGTTTAAGATTATCAACACTTTCTGTACTTCTAATATTAGGATTCAATTTATTCCACAATTTAGCAGTGCTAGGGAAGAAAGAATGTCTATGGCAATCATTTTTAGACACAGGGATGTTAAATGTCTGACTATCAGAGTTCCTAAGTTCTCCTATTACCTTTGTTTAGGTCATTTATATGGGGATAAATATTAGATCGTTAATTGCTTTAAAGAATATTACAACTTTATTTCTAGCTCTTTGTTCCTCTAAAGGTGTAGATAAATCTATCATGTCGTATTTTTCACTGGTGATAATAGTAAAACTACTAGACCTAGAGTTTGAAGTGGCTAGAATTCTTCCGAAAATTTAGCTTGTAATGGGAATTGGACGTTTTGAATCTCACTTGAACCGGAGGAATTTCAATAATATCTCTTATAAAAAAAAGATTAATACAGAAATGGTGTCAAGGTGTTTATTCTCTTAGACAAATGAAATGGGCGTGCTGAAAATGTTGATAATTACATTCAAACAAAAATAATAGTCTTTGATTTTACGAACTAAGACCATTGAGACCGAAGGAAAAACCGGCATGTACAAATATAGTGATCGCCGTTCGTTTTTTGTATATTTGGTTATATTTTGCTTTGTTATTCGCTGTTTATTTGGGTTTTTTTTATTTGTAATGGTAAGTCTTTTCAGTCTATTGTTATTTCTTCTCCTTTTTTTTAAAATGTCTTTTCTTTTGGTGGTGGTATGTGGGGGAGAGGGGGGGAATTGGTTTAAATATCGTAAAATAAAGTTTGTGTTGTCTTGAGAACACCTTGCAGTTATTTGGCTTGCAATTTTTGCATTTTTTGTGTGCAATTTTCTGTGGGTCCAGAAAAGAATTATACTGCGTTTTGGATGCAAATGGCAGAAAAAGGGTGGCCTATTAATTGTATTTGTGTCCCATGGATAGAATATTCCTTTAGAGGGAAAAACAATAGATTAGTCTATTTATGTACACTTGCCATAACAGTGGGTCTTGGTTTCTCTTCCTCCTCCCTGTATTTACTGTCTTTGCCCCTGCCCTCTCTTCCATCATTGCCACGGTCTCTGTCTCTTCGGGGATCTCTATCTTTTTCTCGCAATCTCTCTTTGCCTCTGTCCCTGCGTCTGTCTCTATCTTTATGTCTGTCTCTCTCAGACCTGGGTCGATCGCGATCATCTTTGCCAGATCTCCGCTTGTCGTAGTCTCTATCCCGTCCACCTCTTCGCCGCTCCTCTTTTAATTTCTGCCACAGATGGAGAAACAATGAAAATTCAAAAATGACAAATAAATATATAAAACATATTATATATATATATATATCATAATTTGTGATGAAGAAAACTAGTTAAATAAACTATTTAAAAAATATTGTCTGGAACCAATTTGTCTATAAAGCCAGAGCTTTCTCTGGTACAGATAAGTGATACTTAATCTCATCCCATACAAGATGCTATTATGTCACAAGTTCTAGCTCACTCATCTCCTAATCCCACCAGCTTACATGGGTGTGTTGAAAATTGCATAAAGAGCCTATTTCCAATGACTCATCATAAAGGAACCTTAGCAACCACTGAGCCATCAAAACAATTTAAATAAATTTCATATATAATTATTCTTTATAAAAGACAGGACGGAACATTAAGACAAAACCCTTTCACTCTACGCGTTGTTAATATCTGGAACAGTCTGCCAAATTCTGTAGTACTTGCCCCAACATTAAACTCTCTCAAAAACCGACTAGACAATGACTGGTCTGGTCAAGAGATCTTTTATGATTATCATGCAGCGTTAAACTTAAATATGGGATCGTGGGATCGCTAAATATTTCTGCACTGGAACCGGAAATGGAACAAGAGGTAGCAAATGGCATAACTCAACTGCTAAGAGAAAGCTCTGAAGATCCTGACAACTGATGTGACAGCAGGAGCGGGATGGTCAACCTGCTTGATGTCACTTCTAGCTTAAAGTAAGAACAATCTATTGTGATAATGAATCATGAAATACAGAATCTAATCCAGTAAAATTATCTTTGTAATTTCCTCTTTTCTTTTGAATGCTATGCAAGTAAGATTTTTCATTGTGGTTCATTTTGGATGAACAATTCAATTCATATCATTTTTTAAATAGACAAATTCCATTTTTTTAAGCTATACTTCCAGAATTTTGGAGTTCATTATAAAAATGTAGCAAAGAGTGATTGTCAATCACAGATTTTGTAAGCTCAAGGGGCAATATTATGAAGATGAGTTATGCCAGTGAGCTCACATTCAACAAAACACTTGTTGCATGCTGCTAAATTGGAATCTACAAGATCAGCAACTACAGGTACCAACTGTTGTGGCTTTGGTCTCAGTGGTTAAACCCAATATCACACAAGACAAGACAAAACGAGGCAAAAGCAGTAGGTGTTATATTTATCATGCTGAAATCTAATTGTAGAAGATGTATCTGTTTCTTCACTATTTTCATTACAGTAGAACTTAAGAGATGACATAAGACCAGATGCCAGCAACGATCGAAACATATCACTTACTATGATGTTCATTTTCTTCTCCTCTCTTCTCCTCTTCAAATATTCTAAGAGAGGGGTGCTTGTCTTGGTGCTTCCTAATTTTGCTATGACAAAGAAATGAAAAAGTCAAATGTTTAAAAATCCACATAACAAACACTAATAGATTAAATAGAATTATTGATACACAACTGCTTTAATCCCTGGGGTTTACACAAAAGTGCTTTCATGGATACAGAAGAGTATGTGTGTTGTTCTAGCAGACTGAAAATATTTTTACAATGGGAAAAACATAGCCACTGAAATAACCAAAGTGTGGTAAAGTATTAACTCTTAATGGGCGAAGCTGCCAGGGTATTTTCAGACCGGATTGTGGATCTGAAATTTTTGCATATCATTACCAATGAGATTTTTTAGATAGTCCAATCACGGCACTGGAATTGTCTGTACTAACATCTTTGAAGTGTAACATCTGCATGGCGATTACGCTGGTCTGGTGAGGTCTGCCAACTTTATCATAAAAGTCATACCTTTGATGCAGTGCTACTTTCTAAACAAATTATTGTCAAACACGTAGCGTTGAATCCTTCTTATGTCTATATAACTTCTATCTAACAAAAATAATTATAATCATCTACTTCCTGATAAAATCGGACCAATAATAATGTTTTTGTAATAAGAAAAAAATTGAAGTAAATCAACAACAATTTTGTGATTTTTTAATATTTCCATTATTTGTCTATCAATTTTGCAGATTTTGGCATCATTTTACTTGTCTTGATGAGCTGAAACTAATGAACCTAGTCTGATTTATAAAAAAACAATGTGTCGGATTTTTTTCATTTTACGGTAACTCTCTTGGCTTTGTAATTTATTCAGTCATCGTGTTAGGTTGCGTCATGCCTGAGCATGGTCGTCCCTGGTTTCGAGCAAGGCGATTGTGCAGACCTAACATCTAGCTGTTGCCTTTGACCAATCAGAGATGGGCAACTGGATTTAGCGGGAATACGAAAACCAAGCTTGGGGAAGACATCATTTCACACCTTTGAGAATTGTTAAACTTTCAAATACAAAATAGTCAAACTTGTTGCGTTTAATTTTTCACATGGCTATAGGACTTCCTTTGATGATAATAATGAAAACGGTCCAACTCCCGCCAAAATCTGATGGAAAATAATATTTCTGTGATAAAATAAAAATTGCCTAAATTTTTGGGCCAAATGACACGGGGCTAAGTGGTAATGTAGATTTTCAGAATAGCCACTCAGACATCTAAAGAACAACAAAGAAAAACGATTTTTCATGGTTTTCCGTGCAACACCCCTGTATAAAAATTTGATCGGCATGATACGCCGCTTGCCCATTATAGATTAATCTAAAATAATTGCTGTTGAATGGAATTATGTCAATATTTTGATATTTTTTAAAAAGGCTAAGCTATAGAGCTGTAGCCAAATCTACAAAGACTAAATGAATTAAAGTAACTCCACATAAGAAATAAAACAAACCACAAAACTATGACATGAAATTATTACCAAGCATTGATTCTTTCGCCTCAACTTCCTCAACAAGGGCATCAAGAGATACAGATGGGGTGTCAGGAGGGTTTGCCAAGAGATCTAAGAATTTCTTGAAATCAGAATCTGATATGTATGGAAAATGAGGAAGAAATCATCAACGTGATATATATATACACATCGATCCTGGCACAAAATGTTATCATTGTGAGGGAAAAAAATGGATGCAATGCTTAAAGTCTTATCTCTGAAAAGCCAGAACTGGGTCTTTTAAAGAGAGTTTAAATTATGATAATGTTGAATTCTGTGAAATAATTTTGTTGATAGATAGTATTACCTCTCTCTTTCATTGACTATTAAATATGCTGTAAAAATGTTATCTGTTAATGCACATCCATTTTTAAAATATCAACATTATAAGGAGTTGCCTCTTTTTTTTTCTTTTTTATTTTTTTCCGACCTGTATCATAAAATAAAAATCATTCTAGAACTAGATTACCTTGTTCTATAATGCCATTCTTAGCATCTGCTTTACGTGGCTTCTTTTTGGGAACTTTCTGGAAAGGAGAGAATTCTACAACAGCGGGGTATTCTCCACCTAGAAATGGACAAAGACGGGTTTATAGTCAGTAATGCTGCCAATAAAAAGACCTAAATTTCTTATCTGATTTTCTTTTTACTTAATGTGAATCGAGATGCTCTAATAATTAAAACCAACAACATTCAAAAAAGAATCCCCTCATTCTTGAAAAAAAAAAAGGTAATAGCTATTATCTAAGAATTCTGTTGAACAAATCCAACAAACCTTTGGCATCCAAGAAAACATAGCCATCAAACTTATCTCTGAAAATGAAAATATCTTCTGCGTTGACAAAATTGATGTAAGCTCTTGTAAAAGCGTTAGATCCCAAACTGTGGTTGAAAAAAATGAAAATAATGATTGATCTCATTGATGATATTTCAATGGCTTAAAAGTTCATATGTCTCTCATCCTGTGCATGAGCGATGTTTATGAATTACACTTACTGCCTTACTAGCATGGGTGAAAGATGTACATGAGAGATTTGAGTTGAAAATTGGATGGCTCAAGAATTCAATTCTTCTTCTACAGGAGGAAAATTGTCAATGACTATGGTTGATATCATTATCAATATAGGTCTTTATTTTTTACTTACAATCCATATCAAGATAGATGCATACAATTAATCAAATTCAAATATCTTCTGCATAATACGCTCTTGTGCTAAGAAACAGATTACAATCCGAATTAAACAATAATGAAAACTGTAAACTAAAAATTAATAATATGTACAAATTTCAATACAACACATACCTCATATCAGCACGAACAAAGTAAAAAAAATCATAGTCTGGCATTGGAGAAACTTGTTCGAGAAATCCCTCTGGTGTTAGAGAAGGGGGCAATCGCCTTATTACGATCTGACAAAAATGAATTGATTTGTTTAATTTAATCAGTGTTTCAATAAAATGGCAAAATAAGACAGATTTTATATTTTACGTAAAATGCAAATCTTAGTTCAGATTTTATAACCTTGCTTAGTCCCTCCCCTCTATTCCTGTACTCCAGAGTAAGTCAACAGAACTAGTTTAGGATTCATGATTAAATATATCACAAAACAATAAAAGTATTCATGATATGTATTTCATAATGGGCAGCCAGTAAGAGACATGCAAACATGAGGGCTCAAAAGTTAGACGCGTTGTGAGCTATTTTCAAACCAAGTCTCAATGGTATCCTTATTAGCTCTATGCTGAAATGTGTTGATCAAATTAAATCAAAAAGGGATTGCTGGAATCATTTAACATTAACTCTAACTAGTCTAAAAAGCCTGATCGATCTCAAATTTCTTGTGCTTCAGGTTAGCTGAGACCTCCAGTTGATGAAAAGATGTATTTATCACAAACTAATGAAGATAAAATACACTTCTAATTAGGCTACCTTGCAGAGAGAATTCATAACATAAAGAAAATAATCAGACTATAGATCTGGTGAAGTGTCTAGGCCTACTCGGTGCGCAAAAACCACATGAAATACTGTGACTAGTCAGGATGACATAGGGAGCGCGCAGAGTGGAGTTCTTCCATCTGGAGGTGTATGTTACTGACGCATCTGCAACCTCCGGCAGAGACAATCGGCCGGCACTCAGGCGACTAGCCTAGGCCCGGCTTTCTTTCATTCGTGGTCAACAAATTCGGCAGAATTCTTTTTCTTAAATCAGCAGGCTTTATGAATGATCTCTACAATTGTTGGCTCTAACAACAGATTATATTATAACACAGAAAGTTGTTGTGATTCTCATTGAAAGGTATCATATAAAAAAGGTGGCGTCAATTGCGACCGAGTTTGTCGCAAAAACATGAACCACAAGATTTTTCTTAACAAACCATTAATTTAATATTATATTTTATACCTTAGATGGGGGTCTGTCTCGATCTTTTCTCTTGTCCTTTTCTGTTGTAGTTGTAGGAAGTTTTTGTTGATCTGCAGCTGCAGAAACCTCCTCTTCTGATACCGTCATTGTTGAGTGTGTCAGTGTGAGACTGAGTCAAGAGGACTAGATTCTAGAGATTTAGATCTAGATTAGATCTTGATCAAGATCTAGATCTAGACTAGGTTTAGACTAGATCTAGATCTAGTACTAGATCTAGTACTAGAGTTGGATAAGATTTAGATTTATAAAACTAGATCTAGATCTAGATCTAGATCTAGATCTAGCTCTAGATCTAGATCTAGATTT
>JASKDV010244297.1:0-39215 GCA_032466395.1 Aegires albopunctatus
GTCAACAGTAAACACACTATTTCTTTGAGTTGGGTTGTCTCCCGATGTCGCGACGGTATTCAAAGCCGCATTCCCCTCGGAATTTTCGATTATCACACTGTTTTCCATTCCCTTATGTTCTCTAAATTTTCACAATTGTCAAGTCTATAAATATATGTTTATTAGTTAAAGAGTTAAAGCAAGGATCCTACTCGCCGGACTATCAAAGTGAAATTTCTCAATGTTATATTAGTGCCGGCGTTTAAAATAGTTTTGATTCTGAAATTTAATAACCGGTGGGCTTCTGGCTTTATTATCATTACTTCATTAGAAGCAAAACATGCATAGCCAGCTATATTGCTACCCGCCAGAGCGGGCTGGACGTAAATTGTATATTCTCGCATTTTTTGACCGTTCATTAATTGCTCTATTTCCACTTCATACGTGGTTTTCCCGCTAAAATTAAGAATATAAGCATATATTTCTAGCGAATATAAACCCGCAGGTTGCGAACCAAAAACAACTACGCCTTGGACAGCGTCGAACCAGTCGGCGCCTATTGCTACATTGTCAAAGTTATCAATTAGCCGCCCAGCTGGAGTGATTGGATTACCGTTTTCCGCAATCCGCGCCGAAATAATGGGAGGATGCTCAAGGGCGTAAAGCCGAACAGCCAGACTGCTATCTGTGATTTTCGAAACCGTCCTATATGCTAAATTACCATAATTGTCAACAGTAAAAACACTATTTTTTTCGGTAGGATTATCCCCCGATGTCACCACCGTATTTATTGCAGAATTGCCTTCCGTATCGTCGACTATTACCCCGTTTTCCAAGCTATTATACCCCTATATCTTTTATATTAATCAAGTTTTAAACGGGACGCTCAGCGGTAATTTATATTGCCGCCAAGCCTCCGGGGTCCACGAATTAATATTGCTGGCATATGCCATAGAAATAGCGTATATCACGGTATCCAGGACCTCATTTCTTTCGTATATTTTACGCCAACCCATTGTCCCAATCTTAATTTGAGCATACTCTTCGCTCATTAGCGATTGATATAAGTGGTCATCGACATCTATTTCTGTTTCCGAACCCCTGATTCGCACTCTTTTCGGCATATGGAAAGACATATCTCCCGATTTACGCTGAACGTTTTCGTATAATATTTCTTTTAATAAAGACGTCTGTACGTCGTAGCGAACTCGTCCCAGTCCTATATTCCTTTTCACTACTATGCCCGAACGCTTGGATACCCCCACCCCTTTCACTACTTTAAATGCGCAATCCGTATTGATTGCCGCGAATTCAGCCACTATATTTTCTTTTGCGCCCGAACCATTATTGAACGGATCCCGGGGGTCATACCCAGAATCTATGGCCGTCGATTCTATGTGGTAGAGGTAGCTCCGTACAAAGTTCGCTAAATTTAACCAAGCTTCCGAATTAATCAGCGAAGTATCGCCGTAAAATATTTCATAATCTACAAGCCATATTTCAAAGCCTTCCCCAATGCCTATTATTGCAATTTCTAGGCGGTCCTTTTGAACGTCGACACCCCCAAAAAATATCACTGGGCCCGGGGGATGTTCCCCGCCTAAAGCATAATCGAGGGCAGATTTTTTTACAGATTTCCAAGTGCTTGTAATTTCGGACGCCCCCCAAGGCTCGCCCAAATGGTTAATCGTGAAATCTTTAAAAATTAAAATCTCTTCCCCGAACCTTGATTCCACAAATTTCTGGCAAAGCCTTCTCCAGGGCAGAAACGGTGAAATCAATCCCGGCGAGTGAAATGAAACATGTCTATCGCTTTTGGGGTGTTCATTGAGTTCAGGGTATAACCGGTTTTCTTTGTCGGCATAGGTTGGCCGCCACTCCCCGCCGGCAAGGAACTTATCTTTGTCGTATTCATAAATTTCACCGCCGCATTTCCTGCATTGGTAGCGCACCGTTTCAGGTATCAGTATTTTTCTTTCGGAAATGGGATCTTTTTCCGTGGTAAATGTAAGCCCATATTTTCTACCGCGTCGTTTCAATACAAGCGGCTGGCGGTGTCCGCAATGTAGGCAAGCGCAAAAATATCTGCGCTGATCACCCTCTAAATAACCTTTAAAAATCCTTGAGCTTTCCATTTCGGAAGGCGTTGATATCTTTAAAATTTTATAACGGCGCGCGGCCATCGTTCGGCCCTCGATAATGCCCTCCACATCACCCTGCCCTGCCAACTCTCCTGGTGCCTCGTCTATCTCGTCCTCAATAACAAATGAAAATGAATTTGATTTTAAATCACCTATAGAATTGTAGGAGCTGAAAAATAACTTTATACCCCCCTCGAACTCCTTATAGTAGGTAGTATCCGATGTTTTACGGGCCATTCTGGTCGATATTGGCTTTAATTTCTCGGCCAAATCACCAGTATTGTCGATCATTACGTCGATTGCCGAGCTGGACCTGACTTTCATAACTTGCTTATTTGTAATGAGATATAGAACAGAACCATACTTATGGGCAATAGCATAAGCCATGGCCCCCTCCCCCACTGTCACCGTAGCGGCGGACTGCACGGATTTCATAATCGCGATATATCTTGCCGGATGGTCCGGGTGGCAAACCTCCAGCGGCTCTTTTAATTGCGGTACGTTCTTGATATTAAATCGGCCAAAGTTTTCCGGGGATATTTCCGGCGGAATCATGCGATTCTTCTCTAAATACTCAACTATACCAGGGTTTTTAATCTCGGTATGCAGTGCATTATGCGATCTAAATAATACATCTATCTCTCTTTCGCTTGTATTATTGATATCTATATTTGCACTATTACGCATTTTTCTTTTTTTCTCGCATCCATTCCTCTAATTCTTTCCTTTGAGAGGCGTGCGCATCTTTAACTATTGCTGTATTCACATCTTTAACTAAACCAATTAGCTGCTCCGCAAGGGTTTCCAGCGGTGTCCCTTTATTTATTTCGGATTTTATTATGTCCGCTAATCGCGGCCCCAGCATACCTCCGGCGTTCATGATTTCCAGATTGATTCTATCCAGATAGCCCGAAAAATAATATTTCACCACATCCTGCCCGATGAGCTTTCCGCGCATTTCGTCGTATAGCAGTTTGTCTGTTTTATTTTTCTGCTCCAGGCCCTCGATCTGCCGAATTGTCTTGAGCTTGTCAAGGTCTAAGACAGACATTTCTGAAATATCTGCAGCCCCCAGAATTGGCATTGGGATTTCCCGGCTGCCCCCCTCCTGGGCTGGAGCTACCGGCCTCGATTTCGGCGGCCTACCCCGCTTCTTGCGCGGGCTCCCCTCCCCCTCCCGGGCTGTGGGCACACTTACCGGCGGCTGCTTACCTACCCCTCCCCCCTCCTCATACGCCAGCTTGCCATGCGCTGCGCAATAGTTCACTATTTCGACGTTCTGCGGGTCATATTCGCGCCGCACGACATTTTTAATTTTTTTCTCAGTATAGGGCAGCATCGGATTAGAATGCACCGCTTGCCGTGTCACGCCGCAATATTTGGCCAGCTGGCTTACCGTCACGCGGGTTTTTGCTCCCCTGCCCTTTTCGTTTTTATCGCCGAAAAACCATTCATAATAAATTATTAAGCCCATTCACCGCGCCAATGTCAACCCAAACAGCCCAAACCCTTTCCAGAATTTAAAACTCGGGGGTTCGCCCTCCGTTTTTATCCACTGGCCCAGGAGGACCCAAAGGCTGAATAAACGAATAGGCTGATTGAAACGAATGAAGGCATCGGTGAGCGAGCGGAGGGGCAGCCGGTGGGCAGCAGGAGGCAGGCAGCTGCTGGACCATGACGCGGTAGCACGGAGGCAGGCGGTCAGACAGGAGACTATGGCAAAGCCTGGAGAGATAACGGGCTGAGCACAGCGCAGTAGCGAAGCAGCGGGCAATGGTAGCACAGCATTGGGTGGCGGCAACGCAGCGTGGTCAGCGTAGGGGGAGGAGGCCTACAGCGTGGTGCTGAAGCAGCCAAGGGGGAGCGGGATAGTTCAGGGGATGCGGATATAGAAGCCTTAAACCGTATATCGTAGCCGCCCAAGTCATCCTACGAGGCCGGTGGCTCTATTTGCTCGTTATTAGCCGCTCACTAAACCGAAAGCCCAGGTTGTGGTTTAGTACCATTTTGGTTTAAAGATTGAATTTTGAGCATACCACAGTCCACACAATGGGCAAGCCTCATTGCGGCGAGGATATGGCAAGAGATAATCAAGCAAGATATTAATGCATATATAGCACGCGCGGGCGCGCACTAAGAAGGTAGGATATTAGATTTTCTCTAGTCAGGTTAAGCTGGATTACACTTATCGACTCACTGATCCACCCAGAAGTGGGATATGACTAAACGATCATTCTGTTAAAAGCTATTCATTTTTTGTAATTGGCGTAATTCGTTACGCTGGGTAGACTTAGAAATCCAGGGAGAAAACATTATTCAATTATTCATTTTTTCACTGTTTTCCTTTAGGGGGGATATTTTTTTTTTGAAAATACGTATTTTTTCACTTTTCCGCGCGTGAAGTTTTTTTGCGAAAAAATGAATAATTGAATAATTGGGATATTAATACACACAAAAGAGTTAGTTGATTTTTGGGCTTTAAACATTCAAAATGCACAAAAACGCTGCCAATCCTGCAATATCGAAATTTATAATAGGTTGGGAGACAGGTATTGACTACTTGTAATACTTATGATAAAATACAGCAATTAGTCAGGGGGAATCTAAAATGAACGAGACAAAAACGTGCACTTTTAGGGTGACGGAGGAGGAGAAATGGAAGCTCAAATCTGCGGCCACGAGTGCCAAAATGTCGCTTCAAGATTATATTTTGCTGCATACAATTGGTAAGCAGCCGGCTAAGAAGCAGGTAGACCAGGTAGACCAGCCTGAGCAAAATCAGGAGAGTGGGAAGCATGAGCTCACGTAACCATGCTGCTGAATTTAAGCTAGCTTTGGAGGCCGCCGGCCTTTGCCCGGGCGAAATCATCGGGGACAGGGAAGCACATAGATGTTTGGTGGAGGGGCAGACTGGTACCCCGACAAGAGGCGGCGGCATGTACCGGTTTTACCCGGGGGCCAAGATCAGCTCAGGCTGGTTTGTGAATTACAAAACGATGGATTTGGCCGGCAGCTATTGGCGCAGTGCCGGTAGCGATGACCTGACCACGCAAGATTTAGCTGAGTTCAGGGTTGCTCGCGAAACACTCGCGGCTGCTGCCAAAGCTAATCAAATCAAAATGTGGGCGACGGCAGCCAGAAACGCTAATGAGTTAATGAATGTTGCGCAATCTGCCACCGCGGAAAACGCCTATTTGAAATCTAAGGGGGTGCGGCCCGCAGGTGATTTGCGTGAGCTGAAAAATGGATTATTGGCGGTGCCCGTATATCAGTCGCCCGATGAGCTTGCGGGTGTTCAGCAGATTCCCGGGCCCGGGCAATCCGGCGGTAAAAAATTCGCACTCGGCACCCGCGTTGGCGGAAGCTATTTTCCAATCGACGGGGCAGATAAAAGCACCGTGTATATATGCGAAGGCATTGCCACCGGGCTATCGGTGCACCACTGCACCGGGGGACTGGTATTAGTGGCTTTCACTGCGGGGAATTTGAAAGCAGTAGCGATCAAGGCAAAAGAGCTGGCCAGCGGCAGCGACATCGTAATATGCGGTGACGATGACTGGGCGACGGCAGCCAGAAAGCCCGATATTGGTAATCCGGGTCGGATTGCCGCAGAAGCGGCCGCTCAAGCGTGCGGAGGGCGGGCCGTCTTCCCAATTTTCTACCTTGATCGCGGTACGGATTTCAATGACTTGCACCAAAGTGATGGCCCAGCCGCTGTCCAGCGGTGCATTGGTATTAGTGATTTGCGCGAAAAGCTTATATGGAGGTGTGCTCATGCGGATTGCGCCGAGATGTATATTTTGGAAACGGCTAGCGTAAAAAAATATACACATGATTTTAAATTCGGTGACTTGTGGGAACGCCCAGCAGGAGCATCGTGTTTTCGAAAATCGCTTTCAATTAAATCCGATATAAGCGAGGTGCTGGTAAGAGTTATGGGCGAGCTGCTACTGGGCGAGATTGAAAATATTGAAAATCAAGCATGGGAAGGTGCTGATTCCGATGAGACTCGCGACGAGGCAATGGATTGCTTGCAAAAAGCCTACAACAAAGCCCTAAAATGGGTACGAACAGACAATTTTCTGGCAAGCACAGTGAATTATTTAAAACAGATGCCGGAGCTGGCCGCCGAGGAGATTAATGACTGGAATGCAGCACCTTATTGCTTGCCTTGTATAGATTTGATTTTAGATTTCTCAGGGCCAGAACCAATTGCCCGGCTGCCGCATCCGCGTGAGCGATTCCGCTGGCCGCTGCCTTATAAAGCAGCAGACATTCTGGCCGCTGCTTCGTGTGATGGTTTTGATACTTTTTTGTCCCAGATTTTCCGTGATCCAGGTAATTTAAAAATGGCATTGCAATGTTTGGGGGCAATGATATCGGGGGCAGGGCTGAAATATTTTTTGATTTGGCACGGCGGACACGGGAGTAACGGAAAAAATACACTCTTTGACCTCATGCGACTGCTGCTGGGCGAACGCCGGACCCCGACCGTTGCGAACGCCCTGATATGCAAGGGTGACGATGGGGATAAAAAATTCGGTACAAAAGATTTAGACGGCGCGCTGCTCCCTTGGGTAGACGAGGCCGCCGGCGGTTTGCTGCTGCTGGACTCTGTAAAACGCCTATCGTCGGGTAGCGGCGTGAAGGTCCAGGACAAAGGCGTATCCAGTTACGAAGTCCGCCAATCATGGATTTTGTCCTTGCTCACCAACTCACTGCCCGATTTTCGGCCTGCGCATGAACCGGCATTTCTAAACCGCCTGCGCATGATTCCGTGCACCTCTGTATTTTATTCCAGCCAAGAAAGTTACGACGAGTATGTGGAGGTCTTTGGGGTTGATCCGGCCAAGCTATTTCCAAGCAAGGAAGGTATTGAGGCTGAAATCGCTGCACAGGAGGGGCCAGCCGTTATTATGCGGCTGGCCCGGGAAGCAATCAAGTTCAGGGAAGGCGGGCAGGTAATCGCGGAATCCGAAAGTTCAAAGCAGCTTAAGGCGGTATATAAGAAAGATCAGGATGATATAGGTGCATTTTTTGAAACTCATTTCAGGATGAGCGAAACGGGTAAAGTCGACAACGCGCGTATACTGGAGCTTTGGCAAATCGAAAATCCTAAATCCAAAAAAGGGAAGTCAACAATTCGTAAGGAAATGAAACAACGATACCCGCAGCTTAGAGATGCGGTTTGGAATATGCACGATGTTATTGCTGGGAAATGGTACACCAGGCGCGGCCTGAGCGGGATAATCGAGATACCGGATTCTGAACCCGCTGAATTGGGGGAGAAGATTGAAATCCCGGCCCCTAAGCCCCCCCCAAAGCCACATGTAGAGCAAGCAAATCCAATATCTGGAATTATACATGATAATCACGATTTCAGCTACCAGCTTTAATTCGCGCACGTTTTACTTGACATTCTCATAGACCTTGCGTATAATGAGCGTATCAAAAGAAAAGGAAGGACAAGGCAAATGTATAGACAATTCACTGAAATAACGGATTACACCAAGCGCGACATTTTGAACAGTCGAGTGATTTATTGGGAGGGTTTTGGGAAAGACGTCACCAAGCTGGAATCGCATCTTGACCCGTACCGACCTTGGCGGCGACCACTTTCGTACAGGATAATTGAAACTTTAGATAAAGGTGATTTCACGCCTGAACAAGAAGTAGCTTTTTTGAGGATGCATATGCCGTATTTTTATTATTGTCGTCCACAAAGCAAATACCGTAAAAATTGGGAATATATAGCAGAATTTATAGGCGAGCCTTTAAAAGATGTGGAAAGCACGGAAAACGATGACAGATTATATTATCAAATCAACAAGATTTTAGAATATATCGCAGATGAAATATTGAACCTCAAACCGCAAGAAAAGTCACGTAAAGAAATCAAAGAAGGACTAAAAGCACTATCCAGGAGGCTAAATTACTTTTTAGTAGATCATTTAGAGCTTAGTGAAAGAGCGATTAAAGAATATAAATTTGTTAGTGGAAATAAGGATTCAATTAAAAATGTTTATTTAACCGAAACCAGCGTATAAAAAGGTATCAAAATGTCACAAGAAATAATCATGCTATCATGCATTGAACGTATGGAATGGAATTTCAAAAGGAAAGTCAATAATGCGGGCGAAATAATTGATAAATTATTTTATTATGGAAATAACTTCACGCACTACCTTGATTTAATACGTTATCATTATGAGGTCGTTGCTTCGAGCGAATACTACCAATTCCACTGTCCAGTACTTTGGTCGCGAAAAGAGAAAATGGAGCTTTTGAAAGCTGAGGCTGACCGTGGGGCGCTGGCGATCCGGCAAACTGCGATGAGATTGATAGCTATCAAGTTGTAGGTCTAGATGGCGAGACTGTAGATATCGATCTCCAAAACAATCCAGAACCCACCAGCTATCAAGTTGTGGGTTCACGCGGCGAGACCAGCAAACTTTACGAACTTTGTGATCAAAACCCAGATCAGGATCTATTCCATAACTACTTTGAGTATCATCATCATTATAAAGACTTCTACAAGATTTCATTCAATGATGCGAAATCTGAATTTAAAGGATGGATCAACACCGAGAAATATTGGGGTCCGCCAATTATTGAACCAGCCGAACCAATTGGTTTTTTGATTAGAAAGTTGAGAAAAAGAAAGAAGCTAAGTATTGCGGCCCTGGCAAAAGAGGTGGGTTTGTCAGCTAGCGGGCTGAGCATGATCGAATCTGAAAAACGATACCCTTCTATTAAATCTATCATATCACTTAGCACAGCTCTAGGCGTGAGCGTGGAGCAACTGACATCTTGCTCTTCGCTGGAGGTAGCTGCCCGGGAGGCTCTCGAGTTTTCTGAAAAATTTCAAGATCTTAAATCACTGAGCAAAGAAGAGCAAGATGTTGTTGTCCAGCTTGCGAAAACGCTTAAAGATAGCCGGTTAAAATAATTTACAAGTTTCACTTGACACTCTTGCCCGCATGATTTAGAATTCCTCGAGAAAGGTGCGCGATTGTGAATAACTTAAATGTGCTAGGCCGATTTCTCGATTATCAAAACAAGAGGAGGGGCATAAAAAAAACCCAATTGGCCTTGGAGATGGGGATCGAACCATCTCAATTAAGCGCAATCATGCGGGGTAAACTCCCATTTCGCGATCGTTACATCGATCCAATCCTGAACTTCTACAGATTAACGGAGTTGGGGAAGGACCAGCTAATGACCTCCGTGTACTTATCTCAGGGATTTATCAAGGTGAAATTGGATCAGTATGAAAATGTCGAGAAATTAGAGATTATTAATTCTATACTTGGTTTAGAAAAAAAGATAAAAAGGAAGTGAATTATGGCTGAAATTGAGCTCAGCATTGCCCAAATGCTGCAGTCTAAAATATATAAGCTTAGTCTGACCAACACGGAAGCTGCCGCTGAAATGCGTGTACCACCCGAACGCCTTAAATCATGGCTAGCCGGCTCCACGCCCACCTGGGCATACACCAGCCAAATCGGCAGCTTCCTAGGGATGGCTACCGCCGCCGTCGACCGACAAGCCGGGGTTGATGCTAAAAATAAACAAATCCAAAAAAGGCTTTTGAAATCAAAGAATAAAGGAGCGGAGCATGTTTACTAATTCAGCGCAGAATGGCCCAATTTATTGCGGGCAGGGGCGCGTTAAGGAATTTGATGATGGGAACCAAGTAGTTAATTTGAACATAAACCTCGACGTTCTTAATTCGAATTTCGAAATGCACGGGATCACGGGATCCAATGGACAAAAATATATTAATTTAAAAGTATTTCACAAGACAGCTGCAGATACGTATGGAAATACGCTTTCTGTTGCGGTAGATGTCTACAAATCGAAAAAATGAATAATCATAGGGGAAAGAAATTTGACGGCGGCAAAGATGACTGGTCCTTGCTGCCTTTTGAAAGCATCCAGGAGGTGGTGAAAGTGCTTTCAGCGGGGGCCGAAAAATATGAGCCCGAAAACTGGAGGTTGGTCCCAAATGGCGAAAGCCGTTATTTTTCGGCCGGGATGCGGCACATCTGTGAATTTAAGCAAGGTAGATTTATTGACCCAGAGAGCGGGCTCCCACATCTAACTCATGCCATTTGCAATTTGATATTCCTAAATGAATTAATCAGGGAAAAGAAATCATGAACACTTTGAAAGGCAGCATTGCCAACAGAATGCAAATAAGATTGCGAAAATTGCGGATTACGGATTTTGAAGCTGCTAAAAAAATTAATGTACCAGTGAGCCGATTTAGGGCTTGGCTCAACGGTGTAAATACACCTAATTGGTATTATAGAAGTGAGATAGCCTATTTTTTGGGGCTTCGGAAAGACCAGGTCAGAAAAATCGCCAAGATCGACCGGGCAAGAAATAAATCAGAAAAACAGGAGGGGGTTCGCCTGCCCGGTCCCTCGCATTAGATTCTCGAGCAATCTTTAGCACGGGGGCGATAACCCTATAGGTGCAGACCGCAGTGGCAGACCCGTCATTTGCACCAATTAATAGATTCCAGGTCGAAGCTGTCCACATCTTTCTAGAATCTAACAAAGTCACAAACCTTACAACTAGGTTGGTTTAACTACCGCTCAGTATAGCGCAAGTTCCCATAATTGTCAATACTTCACGGGCCAACGGGCTGGCAAAAAAAACACCCCTTAACAGCACGCTAAGGGGTGTGAAGTACAAGCATGAACTCACGGCCCAACGGGCTGTCAGTTCATGCTAACTATACAGCTTAATTCTTGGGTTGTCAATAGATTTTTTAAAAGCTGCAAAAAAGGGGGCCCAGCAGACCCCCCTTTTTTGCTATCAAATCACGAAATGTAACACTATTAGCTTGTGTTATTTTCGTGAATAATTGGGATTTATGCAAGAGGTGGACGCTGAAAATAATCGAAATAATACTCCGGATTCTCTTGACCTTCTCCTGTCACACCTATATAATAGACTTATCAAGCACAAAAGGAAGTACAAGACGAATGAGCACAATCAAGATCACAGGCTGGGTCCAAACCAGCCTATGCGCATTAATCAGCGCAATACTATCGACTCAATTTTTTTGGGCGCTGGCAACGGACACGATCAGCAAAGTGATTTTTGCGGCGATAGCTGTGGCACTCGTGGCCGGAATAATTCACCACCGTGTGAAGGTGCGCGACACTAATCGCCTAATCGATAAATTGATACTTGGACTATTATTTGCGATATCAGCGGCCGCATCGTTTAGCTTTGCCTATTTGGCCCTGAACTCAACCGACAGCCCCCCTGCGCAAACAGGTCAGGCGTTGCTGCATAATCTAGAAAAGCAAAGCCGCGAACTATCCCGCGACATAGCAGCCGCTGACCTGCGCGTAGCTGACCTGCGCAAAAAAGCTGCCGCGGAGCGCGGACAAGGATGGATTTGGGCAAGCCGCATTACCGACGATGCGGCTGCCCGGCAAATGCAGGATCGCGAAGAGCTCGCTCAGTTATCTCGCGATATCACTGCACAAATTGGGATGGCCGCTACAGCTGCAGAAAAAACCGAGCAGCACAACGCTGTTCAAAGTGCACCGGTGCGCGGTATGCAGGCAATAGCAGCATTACTGGGCCTACAGCCAAACACTCTATACATTGTATTCGCGTTAATTTTGGCAATTTTTGTTGATTTAATGATACTTGTTAGCGTGCCAGCAGCAGGTCCAGCAGCAGCCGTAGGGTCCACCCCCAAGATAAATCCCGCCAAAAAAGTCGTACGGTCCGCGAACTCCACGCCTCGCAAGCCCCAAGCCGCCCCGGCCTCGGCGCCGCTCGCCCGCAAAAATGTCACGCCCGACGATGTTCTTGCCGTCATTCGGGACGCTGAACTCGCAGGTACAGATCCCAACCTTGCCCACATTGCTGCGCAGCTAGGCATATCGAGGTCAACAGCTTGCCGCCGTCGGCAAGAATTAAAACTATAACCCGAAACATGCCGGATTCGCTTGACATTCTCTCGAATCCGGCATACAATGAGCTTATAAAACAAAAGGAAGGATCAAATGCAAGAGCATCTGCAGGCACGTTATGAAGTGTTTTTTCGGCTTGGGACCTTGATGGAGCAATTTGTGCGCCAATCCCTGGATTGGGGCGAAAAATCTATCTGGCTGACCAATCGTGACCTTGCGATAGCTTGGGATTGCTGGCTGAAATCCCAGCACCAGAGTGTGGCCAGCCAGCTGCCACCCGTTTCGGGGGAGGTTCTGAAAAAATCCCTGGGCTCCTACATAAATTTCAAGGAATGCCAAGGGTCTACCGCGCCAAATATAAAATTTGGTACCGTATACGACCCACGGCGCCGTATACAAGTAAGCTGTATATACGGCGTTAAATTATACGAAAGAATCGACAAATATATTACGGAGAACTTTTATGGAGAGATTTAGCCGAATCGGCAAACTAGGAAGGCAGACCAAGCAAATTACAGTTCATTTAGATAAAGAGCTTTATGCCAAGCTTGTGCAGCGCTTAGACAGCCGCGATGGCGATGCCCAAATCAATAGCATCCCACTGCTATGCCGCGAAATAATTAAAAATTCATTTGCCAGGCTGGAAGAGCCGGAAGAGCCCAGAAATGAATTCTTTGCGTTAAATTCGAATTCCGGGGAAAGCTGTATAGTGGAGTCTATCGACAAAGCTATTTTGGCCCTGGCCCCCGACTATGCGGAATCCGGGATTCGCAGCGGCTTAATCGACAGCACCGACGCAATAGGGGTTGTCACGCACCGGCCTCGCGCTGTGAACAAAAAGGACGGGACTGTTGAAATTGAATGGAGGGACGTGTGAGGCCGCGCCGCAAGCGGTATACCAAGGCTCAAATGGTCGAGAGAATTCGCTACGATTTAAAAAATTCCGAAAAATTAAAAAAGGAAGGTTTAAATTTGGTTATTTCAGAAAGTCACCTGTCAACAATAATCAGCATGGTATACGTAGAGATTTGGCAGGCCCTTCAAAAAAACCTAATCGTGGAGTTGCGGGGCTTTGGTACCTTCCTTGTCGCGCATCGGAAAGGCGGGCAAAAACGCAACCCCAAAACGGGGGAGCTGGTGACAGTCCCCGAACATGGTGCAGTTAAATTTAAGCCCACAACCGCTTTAAATAAAACTGTTTTCGGGATTTATCCCGAGGCAAAAAAATGAGCGCGGGCTGGTGTAGCCTAGCTGGCCGCACTCACGGCTATGATTCTAGTGAAATGGCTTGCCTTAATTGCGGTAGGTGCCTATGGACAAAGCCACAGGCTAGCAAAGAGTTGAGGCAGCTCTACACCGTCAACCGGCAAAGTGGGCTGGTAGCCGTGGAAAAGGAAGAGGGCGGCGCAATCACTTACACCCGGGAGGAAATGCAAATTCTGAACGGAAAAATCCCCCCAGCTATCCATGATGTAAAAAAAATATTTAATAATGCGTTGGTTCAGTATGCGGGCGCCCCGGTCGAGCTGGACCAAATTTGAAAATAAAAAAAACCCTTTGAATTGAGCCATTTACTCTACAAGCACAATTCAAAGGGTGAAGGAAGTCCATGAATTAACATCAGGATTTCTGGGATTATAATTTAAAAAGACAAAAGAGTCAAGCGTGCCAAGACTCGCCGCGGCCGCCAACTATCGGGGCAACCTTGCGTGTCCAGCCAACTTTATATTTTAAATGCACTCTAATTAAATCCAAATCGGTGATGCTGGTGTGGATTTGCGATTCCGGAACCAGTTTTCTGTACACCCAAACCCACTGCGGTTTTTTTACGCCCAGGTCCTCTGCAATGTTAAATAATGTTTTTACATCACGGTTAGACCTAGCGGTAGCTATCGCCTCATTAATATTGGCGGTATTCACGGGGGCGACTTGCGGGAGCAGTCCCGCTTCTTTCTCCTCCAGTTGCGCGGCAATCTGGACTGGCCCAGGTGTGTGGGCTGTGATTGCCGCGCCGCAAGCCGGGCACGCCGTAGCGGATTTCAGCATGTACCAACGGCACGCGGGGCAGTGCCTAAATCGGCTGGGCTCCGCTCCGGGCATAGATGATTTGTGTTTTTTTATCCGGGCAAAATTCCAGGTCACCACGTCGAGGGGATGCCCGTGCCGCTCCACATTTGCGACAAAATCAAAGTGTATATATTCTGATTTGCCCTCGGAGGGACGCATCCCCCGGCCGTTTTTTTGCCTTTGCCGTGACCTGGACAAGGTTGGGGCAAGGTCGAGCAAGCAACGTACATCGGGCAGGTCGACGCCTTCGATTACCATATCGGCCGAAGTCAGCCCGTGAATTTGCCCTGAACGGAAATCAGCGAAACGCTTTGCCAGTATAGATTTAGGCACTTTAGAATGCACGGCCTCGAATTTATAGCCGCGCCCCCTGAACTGGGTAGCAAGGACATCGGCCGCCGCCGTCGACACGGTGAAGGCAAGCGCCGGTTGCCCGGGGCAAATCCTGACATAGTGATCCACCGCGTCGCCGTAAATTGCTTTATTGCGGAGAATTGCATCCGATTCTCTCGCGGAGAACTCGCCGCGCTGGACGCGCAATTCTGCAGAGTCAAAGGGCGGCGCGAAATACCTAGGTGCCGCCAGCCAACCCTGGGAAACTAAATCACTGATAGCAGGACCTTCCACCAGGGAGGCAAACGGGCCGCCGACATTGATACCAGAATCATTCAGGACAAAGCCCAAAGGCTTGCCGTCGAGTCGTTCCGGCGTAGCGGTCACCCCTATCAATTTTATATCAGGATTTAAATTCTCTAATTTATTAATTATTTTTGCCCACATGCTGCTAGCAGAGTGGTGTGCCTCGTCTATTATCAATAAATCAGGCGGGTATTTGATTGAATCAAGCCGGCGTACAAGAGTTTGCGCAGAAAACAAATGGGCATTGAATAACTTGTTTTCTTTGCCGGCCCCTTGGATGAGCTGGAATTTCACCCCCCATTTACGCATATGCCCAGCGGCTTGGTTTAACAGTTCATTCCTTTCCACGCCAAGCCATACCCGCCGATTAAGCGATACGGCTTGCTGGATTATTAAAGAAAATATAACACTTTTACCCGCACCTGTTGGCAAACAATAAAGAGCTGAATTGTCCTGGCTCAAAGCAGCGCGCAAATCTACAACTGCCTCCTCCTGGTAGTAGCGCAAATTAATACCAGTAGGTAGTGCCGCCCTATATCTTCTTTCCACCGTGCCTATACGCTCTTTTTTTATTGTAATCCATTTTGATACGTATAGCAGACTCTAAATTAATCCCAATAGATTCACACAAATCAGCTATACGAATCACCACATCGGCGAGTTCTGTTGGTATGCCGCAGGGTTTCCCTGATTTTTCATCCGTATAAATTTCCGCAAGACCACGGTGATTTCGATACTCTTCCAGCGATTCAGATAATTCACTGTGTATTAATGAAATAGACTCGGCAAACGGGCGGGCGCTATCGTGCCATCCTTTTTCTTTGGCCACGCCGTAAGCTCGTTTTTGCAAATCTGATATCAACATTTAAAAAATCCTTTTAGCTGCTGGACCGGTAGCGGCCTCTGCAGGGAGTGGCGCATTCTCCGCAGGTCCAGCAGCAACTGGCTGCTCCGGCAGTGCCTTTGTTTGCAGGGGCTCGTCACCCAAAAAAGCCCGAATTTCGTCGGCCCGCGCCCCGGCATCGGCAATATAGCCGTCAGCCGCAAGCCCAGCAGCTAACTCTTTAGATTTATTTGGCAGGTTGAGATCAGTGAGCAACCGCTTTTGAACTGTTTTCTTACCATAATGTTCCGGAGATAAAACCGATTTTTTTGAAAATTCTTTCCGATGTTCAGCGGCCTGTACAGCAGTCATATAATTGATTTGGCATCTATTATCTTTTAATATTACCGCACTTAAATATCCCAATATGCTGCCCCGATCTACTAAATTAGGGGTTAATTTATAATAATCGCCCTCACCAGATTTATAAATCTCAACCTCATCATTTTGGTAGATCGTGTCAACAGTCATTGAAATTATATCACCGCCTTTAATGGCAAGCTGAATAAGCCCATTTTTCATAATTTGATAACTGACTGTTTTTTCGTACGGGACCAAGGCGGCGAGCCCCTCCTGCGGATTCAGCGAAAGACCAACCTGCACGGCCTTGGCAACCGCATATATAATAGAAGTTTGGCCTTCCCGAGTAACAGCTAAGGCCTGGAGCTTGTCAGATTCCATTATTGCCAGCCGAACGCTTGATACTACCGCTTCTGCGGCGCTGGTGTCGCCGGATTTAGGCACCAATCCGTGAATTTTTAACTGCTCAAGTATATATGCCGGGCTAAATGCGCTTGCCCCATTTTTGACTTGTCCCATATATCAATACTCCTGTATGGTTTTTTTGTTTTTTAAATTAAATAAAAGCGTGCCGGAATTATTTTGAGTGACACGCGCGACTATCTGGCCGCCTCCCGGAGAAAGTAAATCCACCCCGAAATCAGATTTAGATTCCAGTGATGTCGGCGACTGCGCAGCCATATACTGGAGCACAGCCGCTTTACTGGCATCTTTTCGGTTCGCAATATCTTTATTCTCAGCGTTGAGCTGCATATACATTTGCAGGTTATCCATTATTTCGGGTGTGGCTAGCACTTCACCGGCGGCTTTCATAAACCATTTAAAATCACTGTTATATTTCGGCGGTGGCGGTGTCCTAGACGTTACCATATCCCAAAACTCGCGATATCTGGATTGCATTTTATCCTGAATATCAAGGTCCGCTGGAATAAAATACTGCTTAAAAAAACCCATTTCGTTCAATACAGCCGCCCAATAGGAGGGGTCGACTATTAAACCGTCTTTTTCTAAATAATGATTCCCAGCGCTTTCCTTGCAAGCCCAACCCAATGCCTCGATCTTGTCAGGAGCCTGGGGCAATATAAGTACCGATACTACAACGCTTTCAGCCCCGGTGCAGAGCATCTGGTGCTGGGCCTGATTAAAGTATTCGGCGGGGACGCGGTCAGTGCCGGGTTCACCCCAATCGGGCGAATTAAACCGCATTAAATTAGTCGTTTTCCCCTCGTGGAGCACGTTCTCGCCGGAATAAAATCCATCTATATGGCAGGTCAAATATCCTTTTTCAAAATACTCTTCCCGGCGGATGATTTTGCCGCCGCGCACCGCCGCGGCCAGCCCACACACGGCGGTTTCGAAAGCGGTGCCCAGGCGGGTGGCAGCGTTGCCCGCGAATTCTGATTTGGGCAGCTCCTGCTGAGCAGCCCATTCAGGGTCAGCTTCCCACACCAGTTCTGCCCACAATTCAAAGGGTGATTTGTATTTTGAAAGCCCAAGGGCTGCAGCCCCCCGGCTGGCTGATAATGATTTAGGCAAACTCCCCATTATAACAGCCACTCCAGCGTGTACCCGCGTCCTTGGCAGCGCGGGGTATCACAGCCCTGTCCTTGACAAGCGGCGTGCTCCCAGGCAATGCCGGCCCGGCCGCCAAATTTCTGGACAAATTTCAAAAATTCACGCTGACCTTTTTTTAATTTTGAACTTCCGGTTTTGCATTCTATGGCCACAAATTGGCCGGCCGGTCCGCAAAGCCCGATCAGATCGGAACCCTCTAGCTCATTAACTCCTTTGCCAGTAGGAACCGGAAAGCCAAAGCGGATTTGCCGAGGCCCCTGGATAGTTGCGCAGCTTTGGCCGCCCGGCCCATAGCCATAGACTGCAGCCCCGGCTGTGGCCTGCCCCCGGGGGTTTTTCTCCAGTCGTAAACTCGGGCTCTGCAAATCGAAAATAATTTTATTTACCAGCGCTGTATGCCGGCTATTATTGCTTCCATTGGTTTTATATTCCATGATTAAATATCATAAACATGCATGTCGCGAAATCCAGTGGGCTGCTCACTCGACCGCCGCACTGCGGGACAAGGATCGTGCTTCTCGGCGTCGAGTGAGCCGTATGTAAAATGGTGCCCAACGCGTGTGCGCCACTGGTAAATCCGCAGATGAGCTGGCTTATCATCACTGGGCGCGCACGCTCGCCGCTGCACATTAAATCTTTCCATCCCCAAATTAAAAGCCCCAACCCTGTCAACCACAAAGCAGCGGTAAAACGTTCTCTTTCGCCCTGGTTTGACGTCATTATGACGTATGTAATTCTTTTGTACGCAATCATTAAACCATTCGAGAAATTCTTGAGCAGTCATTTCGCGGCGAATGCTTCGCTGAATTCCGGTGGCAATGCACGCGACGTAACACCCATAGCGCGGGAAGCCGTCAATGAATTTAATCTGGTTTTGCAAGACCCCCAATTCTAGATGGGGCCGCTTTTTACGTTTAAAAACAGCAATCATTCGCACGCCTCACAGCTCTGGCATTCGCCTTTGCAGCGGGCCAGCTCCTCCTCTTTGGGGGTGCGGCGCGGGAGCTCAAAATCCATGAGTTCGTTTTCGGTTTCAATTTCAATTTTTTTCATCACCCCATACTACCAGGGCGGCCCGGGCTTTTGTACAAAAAAAGTCATAATTAATCGAGATAATTCGCGACATCTACTTGACCTTCTCCCCGGGACAGCATATAATGCACCTATCAAGCACAACAAGGAGCACAACACAATGCTTTCAACAATACTACATTTAAATGAGAATAGAAGGCTAAAAGCCCTCAGCATCCGGGACGCGGAGGAATTGGTACGTAATTTCAAGAAACACATAAGTTACGAGCCCGAATATTTTACTGTCAAAAAAAAGAAATATAAATCAATAGAGCTGAGAACTCCAGGGATGACCACGGAAGAGCTGATTCAAGCTAAGCAGCGCATGATTTTAGAAATCTTTATTTCTAAAATCAGCCCCAACCGATATTTATGCCCTCAAATGTGGACTCTTAGCGACCTCCGCGAACTATACGCGCTTGAGTCACCGGATTCCCCAATCCCGGAAAGTCGGAAGGAACTGCTCGAGTATGCATATAATGATTGCCAATTTGAAAGCTTCCCCCGTGAAATTTCGGAATTCCCCCTCAATTATTACGCCGATTTACTAGAAAGTCTAAAACCGGCCGCCTAATCCCAATTTCAGAAATAGCCCCAGCGTGATGCTGGGGTAACAAGCAAAAAAAAGGAAGTACAAAATCATGAGTTATGGAATTACAGTTTTTAGTAAGCAAGCTGTCGCCAGCGCGGTCAGTAATAGCAATATAGTAGTCAGCAAGAGAACGTACAGAAGGTTTTGCGGTAGCATAACTAAAACAATAGTCAAATTTAAAGATCAGCATCTGACCTTTAACAACAATAACGACATGCTATTGCAGGCGATTGAAGGCAATCGTTTTTTTATATTTAGGGTAGAACCATACCCTAAAACGCTAAATATCTGCCCCGAACTCTGGAGCGATGAGTTCATAGAAGGGCTAGGCTGGATTCACAAAGCCCTAGCAGATGGAATTGAGAGTGGGCGAATCCAGCCTGAATTATCGATAAAACTTAAAAATGCGATTGGTCGCCGCAATGAATTGCTGGAAGCTCAACGCAAGCTAATGGTTGACGCGATTACAAGGCGCGACAAATCCACAAAATATTTTAAATAGTTGAATGTACTGGTACGCAAAGATGCTGGTATCATGATAACGATCTACAGCATCTAGTGTACCAAGCAAAAGGAGCACAAGCACATGACTGATCTATATTTCCGCGACAACGACGCTGCATATTTATTTTTTGAGAATTCAGTATTAAAATTAAGCGATATATACAGCATTGAAGGCCCTGCTGGGCAAAATAAAAAAGATGGTCCTTGGGTTTTCAAATTAACCCTAGAGAGGTCTCCAGCTTGTGAATTTAGATACCCAACGTACAATTCAATGGTACGCGGCTTCTTTGAAGATCTATGTTCTAGCACTTACAACCAAAATATTTGCCCGAATTTGTGGCCAGAAAAAGAGCGTGTCGATTTAATCCGGACGATTAAAGCATCATGGGAGCATGGGCATGTCCCTATTGTAGGCACTAATTTAATTAATATTCTAGATGAAGATCAGGCAGTGAATATTTTTGAAAAAGCTGTCGCCGAAAGGCCTAATACACTCAAATATACAAAATATGACGGGCATCAAGGTGTATTATACCAAATGCCATACACCAAAGATACAATTTTTAAACGCTACGAGGACATGGTGCGCTACTATATCGAAGAGACCAGACCAGTCCTGACTTCCTCTATCTGCCCACAGCTTTGGGGATGCCAGACTAACCAAGCATGCCTTGACCTCCTGGCAAAACGTTATCATGCTCCCGCAGACAGCCCAATCGAGCGTTTGCTGAAAGAGAGCAAAAGCGATTAAATATCAATGTCAATCAGGTCATTAAGCACATAAAGGAGCACAAGACAATGACTCTAATCACTTTTAGAGACAACGACGCTGCATATTTATTTTTTGAGAATTCAGTATTAAAATTAAGCGATATATACAACGTCAAAATATGCAGCGTGGAAGGACCAGCGGGGCAGGATAAAAACGCAGGGCCTTGGGTATTAAAATTAAACCAAGAACCGTCCACGGACCTCGAATATAGATTCCCCAATTATAACGCAATGGTGCGCGGCTATATAGAAGAGATATCTTCTAATTATTTAAACCAAAATATTTGCCCAAACCTTTGGCCTGAAAAAGAACGTATAGATTTAATCTCAAAATTAAGGGGATCGTGGGGCGATACCAGGCGAAGGAATACAGGCCAGTGTATTTTCAAAATACTGGAGGCAGAGGAAGCTGCGGCGGCATTCGAAAAATCTGCGGCCATAACCCCAACGCGGTCAGCAGCTGATCTGCGTAGTCTCAAAAAAAAAGTTTTGCTGAACTATTCATACGGGGTAAAGGTCCACGATTTTGTGCAAGGTATGGGGTCAGGGAAAGAAATGGCCATTTGCCCCGAGCTCTGGAGCTACAAAACTATCGAGGTATGCCTTAATTTTATGGCAAAACTCTACCCCTCGCTAAGGAAGGAAATGGTAACTAAATGGAGCTAAAAGATTTAGTAATAAACACGCAGCAAGCGGATATAGAGGGATTGGTTTCACAATTGTCTATTTGTAAAAATGATATTATAAATATATCAAGCGCTTATATAGAAGTGGCTGAGGGGATTTCGAATTTAATTGGTAATCTTGATAAGTTTAGCACAGCTGGACAAAATACGACCAACGCAGCTTTGTTAATTCGAAAATGGGGTTCAGACTCCCCTTACACCGGGGTTGAGCCGTATTTTAGGGTGAGCTAAAACGAATAAATTAATATCGACTCTGCGGGATCCCAGGGGCAAGTCCCGCTAGATATATTATTGAAACCCAAAAACTAACTGATATCATTAAGCACAAAAAGGAGCATTTAAAAATGGAAAACAGTAAAAGCAGCAGGACAGGCAAAGGCCTATTTTATATTTCATACTTAGGAATGGAATGCATGAATCACCCATATTTTAGAGTAATCGATGAAGATGATGAGATGAAAATAGACCTCTTAAAATGGTATTTATCCACTACTAATAAAGCTATGGGCAATATATGCAATTTAGACTTTAAATTTGAGCTAGACAAAGACAGCAACGGAATTTACTTCAAAGCCGGGGAAGAGGCCAATCTAAGACACGTCTATTTTAAGGCCAATACCAACGTGATATACACTGCCCACAATTTTATGCAAGAGTGTATTTATTCTTTTACAAACAATAAATTATGGAAAACACGTATACGTAATTTTTTATCGGGGATTAAAAAATAGGGGGGTAATAAATATGATAGTAAGTAAACGCAGTGATATAGATAGATCGCTTTCTTTAATATCCACAATAGGGATTGAAATGCTAGTACATCCTTACAATGCCAAAAGCAATCATGATTTAATAGAATTGTATCTAGATGCTGTAAACAAAGTGTTGGCAGGTTCATTTGAGTATGAAATTGTATTTGAGCTAGACAAAGATAACAAAGGGATTTGCTTTAATACAGGGGAGAAGGCCAATTTGAAACACGTATATTTTAAGGGCTATACGCACGTAATTAATACTGCCCATAACTTTATACAGGAATGTATTGACGAATATTTCAATCTAAATTACCGGGGGACTCGATTCCGTAATTTTATATCGGGCCTAGTGGCTCGAATTAAGGCATAAGGAGATTTATATCTATGTTTAAATGGAGGTCCCAATAATGAAAACTAAAATTATATATCTACATTATCGTTTGGCGGGCTGGCACGCCTATAGTCTTGCCAGGGAAACCGGCGTATATGTTGAGGAAAATCCGCTGGAATATATTTACGATAATGTGCGTTATTATCACGAAATACACAGCTCCAATGGAACTGCTCAATATATATTCCCAATACTATGGGAAGATGGAGAATTAGACAATTTATTTCAGGTAGGCATTGCCCGTGGTCAAATAAGAGAGTGTAAAATGGAGGGCTGCAATCCAGAGTTTTCTGGTGCATATTTTTTGAATAATATGGATTTTGATAAATTCATGGAGAACGATATCACCGTGTTCGCATTTAATTCGCGCAGAGCTATGTGGGAGCACTATGCCTACAATAACCACATTTTTGGAGATAATTTTAATGTAGGATTTGATCCATCCAATAACAAATTTATACTAAATAATATTTAATGGGGTAGGGGACTTTAAACACGGAGATTAATAAAATGAATGAAATCGAAAAAAATAATTTGGATAAGCTAATGGCAGAAAACCAGGAAATGCGCCACCAAATTGCAAAAATAGCTCACAACGCCAAGGTCGTCTTAAATCGAGTATACAAACTAGAGCTGCTGCTCGACGAGATACCAGAAGCTTACTGGAAAGCCGGGACCAAGGGGATCCGGGATATATTAAACCAAAGACCTACGGCCTGGCAGGTGGCTGGATCAGAATCTCACCAGGCGGAAACCTTTAATAATCAATGGAATCCTGAGCCTAAAGTTTTTTAAGCGCTTTCTGGAGAGTGTCGCGGTCATATCGTGCCGCCCACTTATCCAGCTGCGAATCCACATCCGTGCGTAATTTTGGGATGATTTTATATTTGCGCTCATGCAAATTCAGGGGGTAGCTACGTATAACAACCTGGTGATTGCTGATCGTGTCGGCGCGCACCAGGCGGCGTCCGGCCACATCCCGGCCGTGCGATTTGTAGCGCAGTCCAGCGGAACCGCCGGACAAAAACCGCTGTATAAATAGAGGTTTTGCCCGGCTGGCTAGGTAAGTCACCAGCCCATAGTTTAGCTTGGGGAAGGCTTTAATGAATTCCCCCGTATCTAAATTAAAACTGGTTTTTAACTTCATTGTTTTTTTTAAAAAAGCACATTCGAGGGGATACCAGACTGGCTCGCCCAAAGTGTGTTACTATTACCAACACTCACCGCAAAAAGCTGGCCCTCCTTGCTCAGCCATGCCCCGCGAACGTCAGCCGCCCCGACCGCCGGCTGACTCGCGACGGATCCGTCAAGAATAAATTCAGAAATAAATTTATCGTGCGAAAAATATACATTAACATCCGCAACATAGTCTATTGTACCGGAATGGTTGAGAAAAATATACTCATATCGGGCCTCGTCGTACATAACAGGGCCGCCGCCCGATGCGAATGTTTGCACAACGTTCGCACCGGTGTAATCAGCGTATAATTTGGCCTGACCAATATTGGGGCTAGCCAACATCTGCCCGTCTTTCTTTATATGCACATAACTAAAGAAATCAGGGGAAGAGCCCAAAGAGCCCGAATCCACGAGGGAATAGTCCGATGCCAAATATTTCTTATAAAAACCAGCTGCGCCGTTTCTCGATATAACCACAATTGAACGACCGGCCGGGTCATCATCCCAATATCCCATTGAAACAACCGATTCGGCATCAGCGCTATATCCGGGCAATGTGTGCGTAGTATACACTGGGCCGCCAACTCCACGGAAAAATGTGAGGATACCATCGTAAGTAATTGTTATCATCCCCCGGCCCCACCCTGTATAACCTCTCACTAAATTTGAATGCCCCGTCGCTAATTGAGTAGGTCTGACTGTGAAAAATTTACCCCAGCTGCCCCAGGGTGGGTATAGATCCATACCCATGGCATAGCTATTTGCTCCCAAGCCTCGACTCGCAGGATTAATGCCAACGCCACCGTAGAGCTCACCCCCTAGCGACATCCTTTGAATTGAAACCTCAGGTCCAGTGCCGTATCGAGTGATAAGATGGTTCAGAACACGACGCTCAACGCCATCTATCATTGCAAGATAACAATTATCTTCCGCAGACCAGCGCGGCTTAGAATGCTGCTGATTCAGCGCCAGCGTCCTTTCGGTTGGGCTGCTCCCGGGCAAAACCACAACGTAGGATTGCCCCACTGGTGCCTCGCCAATGGCATAATTCTGCCGAATTGAAAAAGGCAGGCCACCATCCTCGACGAGTCCCCCCTCTTGGATTTGAACTACGTAGTTGCCCGCACCGCTAGGGTCTGCGATTTTCAGCGTCGTCTCATCCCAACCCTTCATAATCGCAACAATATTCGCGTTTTGGGCCTGATAGCCCGTGGCTGCGGCCCCCGGTAGGACGTCTACCCAGCCGTCCCCGGCCGCATTTCGCGTAGTAATCTGTAATTCGTTTGCCATATATAAATTAGGCCTCCTCAAGTTCTAGCACGTCCTGCGCTGGGTCCACGCCCGTTACAATCCAGGACGTCACTCTCGATTTTAGCCGATTATTATCTTTGATTGCAAGGTTCAAAGTGTCCAGCAAATTTATTTCTTTAACGGGACTCCCCAAAGTAACTTTCATAATCTCGGCTTTGCGGCCGAACCTATCCAGCAGCAGGTCGGCCAAAGCCTGCGCATCCTCCTGCTCCACCAGGTGAGTTGAGAATTCCCTACGAACCCTCCGGTGAAATTTTTCAACAATATTATTTGCCCGCGAATCTTCTATATAGGACAATTCGCTATTTTTAGGACCGTAATTTATGCGAACCGATGTCATGTACCATTTTTGATCCTGATATCTTTTTGTGCTTTCAGCTGTAGATACCCAGCTAGAAAAATTGTGTTCTGAATATGCAGCTCCCCATTTACGAATTGTTAGTCGACCATCATTCTTTTCAAATAAAAATGCATTATCCGATTTCTGGACTTCCGATATAAGAGACTTAACCGTTCCGCCTTCCCAATACAGCGATATCCTGGCAGAATTGTTTTTATAATTCTCGGCCTCTACCAAATCCCAGGTCCGATCAATGTACGGGATGCGTGATTTATTTTCAATTTCAGAAATAATAATTTCACCGATCCGGTTGGCTTGCCTTGCATTAATATCCGCATATTTGGCCCCAACTGCCTTTATTACACCACTTTCTACGGTATACTCGACAGGATTACCATCGTTATCAAATACATCGTTCACAGAATCTAAATATTTCGGATCGATCGCCAAAAAAACACCGCTACCAATCTCTATTAAATCAACCGTTAGCCGGCCCCAACCGATTGGCAGCGTTTTGTTTTTTTTATCTTCCGGAATTCCGGGGAAATTACTGTACTCCATTGCCCGGCATGTCTCCTGCTCCATTGTACGAATTGGGTCCGCTGCAATCAGGGTGATAGAACTATCACGTGGCTCTAAATCCTCGACGATGCCCCTTTTTATTGTCTGAAAATCATCAAGATACGGGCTGCTAACGTCCGTCCGCTTAAGCTCTATAGGCGTATTAAAAAAATTAGTTGATTCCACCAGGTCAAACATCCCGTCAGAATTTTCTAGTTTAATTTTAAATGTTCTCGACAAAACTATACCAAATACAGGGTTGGGTAGCGTTTTAAGCATACCATTAGGTAGGTCAAGGCGCGCAGGGAATCGTATATTCTCGCCCAGCCTAGTCGGGTAAGAATCATTTGAGCTGATCATGCTCTGGATATTGCGCGGAGCTGTTGCGTACCCGCCGATTAAATCAGAACCCGCCCCATAAATGTCAGTCTCAAATGGTTCATATTCCCAAGTATACTTTTCGATATTAATGTATATATAGGGTGCGGCGATATAAATACTATTAATAGTATTTATTAAGTCATCTACGGAATCAACTTTCTGCAAAAATCCATCTATATAAATCTCAACCGAGCTTGTTTTGATATTGTTATCGTAGTTTCCGCCCCAATCTGTCCAGTAGTTAGGTGTCTGCGGCTCCCCAATTTGATATTTGGATATCTTTTGCGCGCGCTGATCCGCCCGGATAGAAACGGGCAAGCCTACCTCGACGAGCGCGGGGACATCCTTTAAAATCTGGCATATATATTTGATATCGGCCATTAATAGGCCTCCTGGAATTTGAATTTGTAGCTATATAAATATTTACGAACACTGCTTTGAAATGTTAATTTATTATCGATTGTCCCGTGCAAGCGCGCAAATGGTAGCCCTGGCTCTTGGTCAAAAAAAACAAAGACGGGAAATCCACGTGATATTTGAGTGAAATATGCTGCAGTAATGTCGTTATATATAGATTCTGTTATTTTATATTTCACCTCAACCTGGATTTCTCGCCCGGAGACGCCACCAGCTCCGGGGACGACCTGCCCCGATAAGGTGCGGCGCGGCTTTGTAGTCGTGTAAAATCCAGGCTCGCGCATCGGGGAGTTGGGCAAATCATGAGCATAACCAGCTGCCAAACGGCCTATATACGTGCCATTTGTAGATATAACCAGGGTGTTTGTGTTGATATTGTTTATTAAATAAAGTCCGTTTTCAGCTACAGCCACAGCTTGGCCGTTAATAGTGATTTCTGTGGCATCCGTGCCGCCGACACCTATGCAATTTATTTCAGCAGAACTATTTAAAACCACCGTCACTGTGGTCCCAGTCCACCGCTCCGTTAACGGTGGAGAAATCAAATTCGCGGGAGCATCCGAATCCTGCATTAGATCATTAATTAAAAGTTTCATCCGCTAAGCACTCCGTATATTGTCGTTTGTGATTGTAATTTCACCGGAATCTATGCCCTCCTGAACCATGCTCAGGAGATTTCGGCCGTCCAGCTCAACATTCACAACTAGGGTCTGCCCCCCTGATTCCCCGCGGGGAGTTACCGAAACGGTTTCACCGGGGGAGGCCATAACCCCAACGCGGTCAGCAGTTGAGCTGGACCGGGATTGCGGAATTTCAAAACTCCCCCCCAATTCGGCTTTTGGTATAGGCGTAGAGGCGATTACGGCCACCTGCGCAGCACCAGCCGCAGCGACAAGGCCAGCGTTAATAAAGTTCAAAGGAGGAGGAGCTGTGGCAAGTGCTTTAGTAACGCCGAGCGCAGTGTTCACCCCGGCTTGACCCATCGAGATAGCCTTATCTGCCACAGCCAAGGCGTGAGTTTCGCCTCCCGTATTTTTTGCGATCTGGATTAATGAGCCGGATAAGCTTTTCGCGCTGCCAAGAGTCTCCTTGGCCAAACTCATTTTAAAATTGAATGCGGCTAATGCTGCAGCCTTTCTGCGCTTAATTTCATTCTCCTCCAGGACGGTGAACCCTTGTTCTATCGAAGCTCGTTCCGCATTGGTCAAAGTGTCTAGCGCGAGAATTCGCGCCTTCTCTTCGCCCAGCCACTCTAGTCGGGTGTCGCCCCCGACCTTCTCCTGCTCCATTCTCCCGTTGATAAATTGCTGGAAAGTAGACATTCTTTGGGCGTTATCAACGGATTCCGCATCATTTAACTTTGCTAATTTTTCGGAAAAAGTCAGTATCTCGCCTGCGGAGGCAACACGCGCAGCCTCGATTTTAGCAGCACTAACCTCCTTGGATTTAGCAGCAGCTTCCGCATCTGCAGCGGCGGCTGCGGAAGCTGAACGGTCCTGCTCCGCTTTCCGGGCTGCGGCTACTCGGGCAAGGCTTGCCAGCTGGGCATCCCTCTCTTTGTATGCCATTCTTATATTGGATTCCGCAGCCGCCGCCTTGGCCTTGGAATCCGCAATTGCAGCGTCTTTAGCCTTTTCCAGCGAGCTCCGCATTCCAGCAACCGAATTCGCAATCCCTTTGAATTTATCGCCGATAAAAGGCAATTTCCCGGCAACCCTTAGAAAAGATTCTACCGCGCCTAATGCCCTATCAATAATAGCTTGCCCAAGAGATATTACGGCTATTTTCACGGCATTAAATGCTTTTGTCCACCAGCTTGAGATGTAAGCACCCACAATTTTAAATGAGGCTTTTATTTGCACCAGGGTTTTTTGCATAAACGCACTTACCACTCCCCAATGTCTCCACAATAAAATAGCTGCGCCTACGATTAGCGATATCGCAAGCACCACAACGTTCGCCTTCATTGTTAAATTTAAAGCCTTCATTGCTGCATTCATAGTTTGCACAGCCACAGCGGCTTTAGTGATTAATACAAAAGTAAGTAGCGAAGCACCTACTGCCCCGATAATTGGCAGCGCTTTACCCAGCATTACACGCATCTCATCAGCGTTGCTAGTTAACGCAGTGATTTTTCTTGCTGCGCTGGCTATTGCGGGAAGGAAATACTCCCCGATTAGCATAGCGAAATTTTTAAGCGACACCCAAGCCTGCTTTATCGCAAATCCATTGGCGTTTATGCCCTCGGTTTGTTTTTTATATGCCTTTATTGCGGAGCCAGACACGTCCTGAAAAGCGGCCAAGACATCATTAAAAACAACGCCGTCCTCCGCAGCAGCCCCTAATGCACCTCTCAACGCCCTGATATTTGGCACCATTTCCGCAAGCGAATCGAGAGATCCATCCGATGCGGTTTGCAGAAATTGGAATACCCCGCCCAGCCCCTCCGCGGCAATAAACGCAGACCCGGATGCGTATCCAATTTTTTTCAGCTCACTAGAAAGGGCTTTTGACGGCTTTAGAAATGAATTAACTATAGCATTTAATTGGGTAGTGGCTTCGGCCGACTGCACTCCTACCTTTGTAAGGGTGGCAAATCCGGCACCCAGCTCCTCAATTGGTATCTTCGCGGAAGCAAACAAAGAAATCGACTGGCCTATTACTTGAGAAAGCTGTGCTCCATTGGTTTTACCCTTTTCAATTATTTTAAAAAATACATCGGTAGCTTTTTCCGCAGAAACGACCTCCTTACCATAGGCATTCATTGCTGTGGTAACAATGTCCACGGAGGTCGCATTTTCAATTAATCCGGCGGTCCCCAAAATCGCAGAACGCTCCACGATTTCCATTGCCTCCCCCAGATCTCGCGCGCCCGCCGAGAGTGCTTGGTATACACCGCTGGCCAGTTCTTTCTTTTGAATGCCAAATTGAACGGAGGCGCTTTCAAGTTTTTTATCTAATTTACCAAATTCAGCAGCGGACGCGTCCACCATCGTGTTCACATTGGCCAGCTCAGCACGATAATCAACTAGGGCTTTTGTCCCCGAGACAGCTAAGGCCGCGGTGCTAGCGACAACTAATTTTAAAGACGTCGATAAATTCCGCGCAGCCCGCGCCTGCAGCTCCATTGCCTTGGCCAGATTTGCTTTACGCAGCGCTACCGCAGCCCTGTTTTGCGCGGCTAATGCTGCAGCAGCTTCTTTACTTGCACGGGCTGCGGCTTGATTTTCTTTTTTAAACGCATCTATCCGGGCAGATACTGAATTGTACTCTTCCCGCAACTCCCCTAATTCCCGGCCAGCGGGGTCCAGCCCCTGATTAACTAGCCTAGTGATTTCGTTCTGCAGTTTGCGGTGCTCAGCGGCAGACGCTTTTAATGGCCCCTGAGTAGCCTGGACGGCGGCGGCAAACCGCCTATTCCGTTCTATAAAACCATCTATTTCCTTACCACTAAAGGATTTGCGGAAGGTTTCAATTCTCTTTTTTTCGTTTTCACTTACCTCCCCAAATCGTTTCAAATCACGAGACGCCTCAAGGAAGTTGGTTTCTATCGTGAGATTTACTTTTGCCATTGCCCCGCCGCCTCGCGCGTTTGCTCGTTTACAACTAGTTCTTTCACCCGTTTCATTTCACAAAGAAAATCCACAACCCAAGGCAGTTCGTTTGCCCAACCCCCTCCGTGCGGTAGGCCTAGCCGTTCGCAACGGTTTAAAAGCAAGAAAAGAGCATCACGATCCGCAGGATTAATCGCTGGTAATATGCTTTTCTCGTGCTTATCACTAAAAACAAAGGAAGCACTGCCTTCTAACAGTGCTTTTATTCCCCCCCGAGTCATTATTCTGCCGGAATATAACGTTGTCGTGAACCCGCTCAGCAGGGGGTCCAGAGGCTCAGATTCATTATAACCCTTGGCGATTACCTCGTATATTACGCCTAGGGTATTTATTCCCCCTGTGAAAGCCCGTAATCCGAACCATCCGAAAAATTCTTGTTCCCCATTATTTTATTATATATATCTTCTAATAAAACCACGAAAAGCTCATGCTCACTTTGCTTTGCCACCAAATCGCTTCCCGATGTAATTGCCCAATCCTCAAGGCCCTCAATTCTCTTGGCATTATTCGCGACACAATCCGAAACTCTTCTCGTTATCTTGGTCTCCTGAATAATATCATTAGACTTTGAGCCGCCAGGGGTCTTGGTCAGAAAAGAAACATTGCTATAACGGTCGCGGTCGTCAATGCTGGCAATGGTTAAATACACCTTAATTTCATCGCCAACATTATCCCGATTTTTCATAATCCCAGAACCCGTTGGTACATCGACATCTGGAATATAACATGTATCTTTTTGTATTTGTAAATTTAATTTCATAAAAACCCTTATATTACAATTGAATATCGCCCGCTGTTACGGTTCGTAAATACTTTGTAGCTTGACCTTCGGCCTTCTCCCAGCTTAAATCTCTTTTTTGAGCATCTTTAAGCCCTCCACCAGTGCCCATTGACAATATATTAATATACAAAAAAATCCAGGTCTGCACATTGCCAACTTTATTCGCATCTTTATTTGTCAGTACAGCCATAAGCAAACGCTTATTATCTCGACTTTTAACCGTGTACTGACCCGCCCCGTCGTCGGTGGCCTCGTCTAAAAACCTGTTTAAAATTTGATTAGTCGAGTCCTCGACTTCCCCCGTGACTTCGTTATATTTTAAGAACCCACTTAAACTGCCATTAATGTTCACATACCCGTCGAGGATCTTTGAATTATAACCCCCCGAACAGGAATCCGTGACATCGGTAGTTCCTTCCTCGTATGTTATCTCAGCATCGGTTCGGCACATTGCATTATTCAATGTGATGGCTTCCCCATTTGCCGCGAGGATTGGGTAAACAGAGTCCCCCTCCACCAGTGTTGCGGGGGAGGTCCCGGCCGTGCGGAACACGTTGCCCGGCCGGAACCCCGACGGAAGTCCCGAACCCGTGGAGGCAGTCGTATTTATCGTATACCATTTATTGGCTTCTAGCGGGCCAGCGGTGTCTACCAGGGTGCCGTTGGTGGTATTCCACACCATCATACTCGCCGTAGGCTTCGAAATGTATGCCATACTATTTGCCCTCTTCTTTGTCTTTAGTGTTCTTTTCAGTTATAATTTTATTGGGCAATAAGCCCAGTTCTATTTTTTTCTTTTTACTTAGGCGTTCGGCGTCGGGCCCTGTGAATCCGTACGTTATCCCCGCATGCTCAAAATCAAATGGCATAAATCCACCTATCCGCAAGTATCAAGCGGCACTGATATCGAAATCTCACAATTAGATTCCGATGTCCCGGAGTTGTTTAGAGGGTAAGCTTCCGAATTAATATAATTAACCTGATTAAACATTGTTAAATCCCCAGGGTTAAAGCCAAGAGAAACATCATTTAACACTGACGTATAGCCAATGCAATTCGGCTCGCCCGGTAATTGCAAATGTATTAAAAATATTTGCTCAACACGATCCTGATCCTGCACCCGTTTCGGCATTAAAACGCAGCAATATAATTCATTAATATTCAGTGGTTCCCCAACCCTAAAATTATCCGCCGGGATTTCGTTCAACCCGGCATTAGATAGCGCTGGGTTTAGATTTTCGGCGTAATAATTTTTTACCACCTCTAAGACCTGCGAAATACTACTGGCCGCCATCTTGGGCTTGTTTATAAAGGCGCACAACTGCAATAGAAGTCGTGTAATCCACATCTACCCGGTTCACACCGTAGTTTATCTGCCCGACGCTCACCGTAGTACGCGGCTCGAATAGATTTGCGTTTCCTCCCCAAACCGTGAACGTAGGGGTGAGGGCAAAACCTTGGACGTTGGCATTCTCCCCGAGTTCCTTGTAAGAGCTGTCAAATATTCCCATAATTTCTTGCCCTCCCGGCAATAAGGCCGGAACAGAATCGGGAGATCTTTCGATTGTGGCCTTAGTCTGTTCCGATTTCCCCATATTTAAAATGTACCAACGCACCGCGCTGTGTGGTTAATCTCACCGAATGCAAAGAAGTATCGCATACTCATCCGGATGTAACTTACCACGGGGTCGTAAGAGACATAACCGTCCAGCAAATAATCACCTACTGAGGTCACGCTCTCATTATTGTTGCCAAGCACTTCTACCGCCCGATTAAATCGGAAACCAGTATCATTTTGTTTAAAAATAAGCATTTCATTTGCCGGGACATACTCCTCCGCTGTACCACCTGCAGAACGTAAAAACATATTATCGGGCTGATAACTGAAAATCTTCACGAATCCGCCCAGCGATGCGGGAGCGTAAGAACCGATAGCTACCAGTCCCTCCGCGGCGCCGTCCATCCTGGCTAAATCATCATTAACCAAAAGCTTCCCATTTGACGTTCGCAGGCTGCTAACTCGAGAATCGCTATTGAAAAAATCTAGCCAATTTTCACCTAAAATCACGCACACCCTAGCCCTAGGCATCCCGTGGCTTTTAGGACCAGCCAATGCCACCGTTAAAGCTTTGTCAAAGCTAGCACCAGCTGCTGTTGTGTCGTAGGTCGTATTATTTTGTGGATCCCTATCAAAATCATACGCAACGGTGTCCTGGCTTGCTGAATTCGTATAACGCATTTGACCAAGGCGCAGAACGTCTATGGCTGACTTGTTTCTTGTCATATATGCGCTGGGATATAAACCGTTTTTAGATCCCAGCAAAATCTGCTCAATTAAAGCTTCTCTTTGCAAATTGACATTTTGCTCCGCGGTCATCCCTGCGATTACTTTGTCCAGCAAAGATTGTGGGATTGGTGTTTTTTCCCTAATTAAAGGCGGGGAGAAGTTATATCCACTGCCGGCTACGTAGTCCCGATTATTCGCGGATCCGTCTTGAGCGGCCACGCGCGAAGCATAATTACCGCCCCCTTTGTACATGTCCACAGCTACCGAACCGACCAGCTGATCATCGGCAATTGGGAACAAAAATTTATCCAGGGTTGCCGAGCCCTGCGTGTTCTCTTGGTAATATTGTTTAATCCCCGCAGATATGACCTGCGGGGCGCTCGGTGTACTCATTATACCATGCCCCTAATAACGATACCGTTGTCGCTCGCGTTTTCAATTTCAATTTGCGTTAATGTGATTTTATCCCCGGCTTCGTCTACCAGGCCGTCTATAGAAACTTCTGACATCATTGTCGCGACGTTAATATAACCCTGCGCGGCAAGTGTTTTGTCATCATCTTCCCAGCAGATTCCTTTGATATTGCCCAGCCCGCTAGTAGTATCGGCGGGATCATAATTGCCGTAGACCCCGGTAGCATTGGTGCGGCCTAGCACCTGCCCCGTTTTATACGAACCAGGGGCGGCCAAGACAGGGCGGGTGGTGATGTTTCCCGCAACTGGCTTGCCGGTTTGGTAATTAATTTCTGCCATTTTCAGCCCTCCTTAGGCTGCGAAAACAATTGTTTCGCCCATTCATCGGGCGACATTTCCAAAGTCGCCGGCTTATGCTGAGAATCTCCGCTAATGTTACCTATTTCGGCGGCATTAGAATTAATAATGCTCCCACCCGATGCTTTAAGCAAAATCGCTTCGTTAATTTTTTCGGGCAGAGCACTGAGCAGCTTGGATTCGAAAGAATTAAACCGCTCGTTAACTGCAGCATCTAGCACCTTTTCAAAATCAATAGTCTCTAGTTGTGATTCCGGCGCGGGAGCGGTGAGCTCTTCCAGTTCAATTTCGGCAAGAAGCTGCTTCTTAATGCTCGAGAGCAGATCTGGATTCTGTTCCCGCAACTCTTCCAAAGAAATTGCATTTAATTCATTCACTGGTTTGCCCTGCCCTTTCGGCTTTTTAGATCCGTTCAGTAATTTAGACAACATATTTCTCTCGCCCTCCACATTGTACAGCTTGGAATTGGATTTGTCAAATAGTTTTGTTTCTTTTTTTTCTACAGAAATTTCATCCGCATCTTCGCCGGTGTCATTATTCAATAAAACACCCGCAAGGCCCGCGTCCACAATGCTTTCGCCGCCGACAAGGAACCAATTGTTCTGAAGCCTCTCAAGTGATTTTTCTAAAGATTCGCCGGTTTTGGAGGCAAGATCCTCCCCAACCAGCACCTCCATTTCAGCTAGAGATTTAGCATAAGCAGCCATCTCCTCCGCGGTGCCCCAGCATCCTCCGGTAGGCCGGTGGAACATGAGTTGAGATAATCTATATACTTGCCGCTGCTCGACGGGCACAGATAAAAAGATTAAAGCCGCAGCGCTGGCGGCATTGCCGGTAATTTGCATTATTACCTTGCCGCCAAAATCATTTATCAAATTCCGAATCTCAACTGCGGCAAAAATTGAACCCCCGGGGCTGTTGATTTTAATCAACACATCCCCACCGCCGGCTGACTCTAAAGCGTTTTTAATTTTTACAGGCGTCACATAATCAGACGTGAATGCCTCGTATTGATTATCTGCAATCGGTCTATCTATCTCTACTACTGTCATATTTTCCCCAATACCCTATAGCTCAGATGCGGGATTATTAATTGAATTTTTAATTTGTTCAATCGCCGAAAGTTCCTTGCCCCAATCATCTAGCGATTTTCCAAAATCATTGCCATATTTTTTAGAAACATCACTAGGCAGCTTGAGTCCAGCATTTATTGCCTCTATATCGGCTTTGACCTCTTGAAGCGGGTTTATATGCCCTAATTCAGGGCCGGCATAATTGCCACCTAGAAACGCCTGCATTGTCCAGCTATCAGTAATATCAGCAGGGACTTTTATTTTGCCGGATAATACAAAATATTTTAAAAACTCTTCATTTACCATCTTATCAAATTTAATCATGGATTGGCGTTCTAAAAGGATTCTTTTCCAGGTGTCATTTAGCGCACCCTTATGCGCCGTAAAACTGGTAGAATATTCCCCCCGAACAAATTCCGACGACCATCCGGTTGCCATAGAAACCATCCGGAGAGTCCAATCGTTTGCCAATCCAAACGTATCGCTGGGAGTCTTCTGGTCAGTGAATTCCAGGCCTTCTTTATTATTAAGCTCATAAAATCCCGGGACCGTGGGACTAGCAACTTTGTTAATCCCGCCAATATCATTCTCAACGCCGTGCTCCGCGCGGACCCGATTTTCCCCCATTCGCCGCGCCTGCAGGGCCACATCGGTGTCGGTTAGTTTCCAAACACCGATATGCACGGCCTCCTGTACTACCCGCTCTAGAATCGCGTCCCACCAGCGATCTAAGTTTTTTAAACGACTAATTTCAGTGAAGTAAGATGGATAGCCACGCACCTGCCCAGGTCGTAAGTTACCAACGCAAAGCACCGCGTTACGTTGGTTTTTTTCATAATCGTAAAATGATATGTATTTTTTTTTATCTTTTTGCTGCTGGAATCCCACAGGCCTATTGAATCTATCCCGCTTTATGCCAAGCAAAAAACCTTTGTCGTCGGTATGTTCCCAAGCAATCTCATGCGCAGCCGTCGGAATCACATCTAAAGGCGCCTCACTACCCTCTTCTCGTAAAAGGTATACCAAACAATCCCCTGATATACACATTTCACGATATATCTGGGCCATTTTTTCATAATAATTAATCGAAAGCTTTGCGTAGTTTAGGAGGTTAGTGAAGCGTTTGCTCCACTCAACGGCGGCCTGTTTAGTCATTCCGAGGAATTCGTTATCAATATGACTTTGAAATCGCAATCCATCCCCTACTACGTAAGCTAAAGGTTTTTCTACACAGGCACGGGCAACCGATGAGGTGTTGTATAGAGTTGCTGAATAATCGACAATGCGGCCGTATGTCAGGGTTAAAAAATAATTGGGGTCCGCATTGAAATATTTCCAATAAGCCAGCTCGCCGCCGACTTTTTCACCCGTATATTGAGCGGACCTAGCGAATTGGCCGCCTGCTAGCCAAGATAAATCCATTTTACCAGCCCGGGACGGGAGACAAGTAGCGGGACGCTCCACGTCCCCGCTCCAGTACAATCCGCTCTTTTTGCAAAAGCCCCAAATGCTCACTCAACCTAAATAGAGCATTTTCCTTTGTGGCGCGCTTATTTGCACCGCTTTCCACAATATACTCACTACCTAAATCAGTCGTTCGTTTAATTGCAGCTTGGGCGTCAGCAATTGCCACATCATATTCCGCGATCGTTCTGTACAACATTATTTCCCTCCCCACGATTCCCACTGTTTAAGCTTCGTGCGCATGTCATCCCTGTCCATTATGATGCTTTTCCAATTTTGCAAACTGATAAATACACCATCGTTAAACTCATCATCTACAACCCACTCAATGCTTGTATACTGGGCAATTGGGGCTGCATTTTTTAATGAACCGGTGGTTATGCCGAGCCCGGACGCGCAAGCCACCGGCGTCATCAATATCACGAATATCACTACTTTTAAATAACAGCTTGGTCTTGGCATCATGCTCTTCCTGGATTTTTTTAATTTTACGCGAACCCCGTACGAATTCATCTAAATCATCTCGAGCTCTTTCGCCTACCATTTCTTTGCGGGCAGTATGTCTTGCCCAGAGATATATTGCAAGAATTGAGGCCAATACAACTCCCGCAATGACTGCAAAATGCATCATGCGCCCACATCCTTATTTTTATCCCCAGATTTAGATTTTTGATAAGCATTCGCGCCTAGGTATGCCGGCAACACGCTTGCCAGGATTGGCAAAACCAACCCCAACCAACTCAAATCTACTCCGCTGTACGCGGCTAGCACCCCCGCGCTCATACCTAGAGCCAAAAGGAAAACAGCCATAATTACAACTATAAACTTTCTGCCCGCCGGACGGCGGTATACAGTGTACTCTTCGCCTCTAATCATCTCAATTTACCCGGCCGATCATTGTAATTTAATAATTCGATAGCTTCTTTAACATGCGCCGCAATCGCCGGATTAGGATCCGTAGATTCTGCGCGCATCATGTTGTACTCATGCCACTTGTAATAATCTATAAAGGAGGAGAGTTCATTTTGCAGCGGCTCAATGGCCCGCGCCACCGCCTCCTCCACCAATGCCGAGACAACAGCCGTTGCGGATTCCGGATTTTTTCTAAAATCTATTTCCTTGCCGTCAAAAGAAATACTATTCGTATTTGCCGAAATCACGGAATAAACCGAAATTATGACCAGCGCGAAGAGCGCTATTAAAAAAGGTATTTCCTTGGGCGACTTGTACAGCCGTTCATACCATTTAGTTTTCATTTATTCAATCCCCAATTCGTCGGACTTTTAATTCATAACGCTCTATAAAAAACTGTTTTGGGTTAAAGGTGTTAGTCCTAACAGCCATAAGTCTGTTATAATAATTTGATTTATCTGATTTATAGATCGTCGAGTAGCGGAAAGACGTATTAATAGGGCTCAGGCTGCTGTCTCTAGGGACCCTTGGCTGGAAAAATATAGTATTAAAAATAGACAGGTTGCTGCCAGTTGCTGATAATCCCAAATATAATTCGTATTTTTTATCTGGATTGCCTTGCGAAACCACAAATTCCATTTCTATTAAATATAATCCGTAAGGCATTTTTGTGAATTCAATTTCACCCTTTACGGGATTAAACCAGTTCGCCCCAATATTAATCTTGGTATAATCGGCCAACGGCGTGGTTTTGCCGAATTTGAGCTCTATTTTGTTTGCGCCGAAACCCCATATTGTTGGCGGGTTCGCCAAAAGATCTACCTTGGAATTTAGCGGATTAACTTGGCCCCTAAGGAACTCGATTTTTTCAGCCAGAATATTTGCCCTGGACTCCAGCAGCTCCATCCTAGATTCGAGGTTGTCAAATCTTCCCGACAAATCACTGCTATTCGTATTTTTTGACACCGTTCTGTAGGCCAAATTGCCGGCGTCGTCCACTGTGTAAATGCTATTTTTTTGAGTTGGGTTGTCCCCCGCCGACACCACCGTGTTTATAGCCGCATTCCCAGCCCCGTCGTCGACTATTGCACCGTTCACCATCCGCCTATGTTCCCAAACTTCGGCCACAATGTCAAGGTCTGCAGGGATTCCAGCCGCTACGTCGATTATCACCCCGTTTTCCAAGTTCTTAATTCCACCTAATTTATTATTGGGCATTAAATTAAATCGGGTCCCCCACCCGCTTAACCACCAAAGTGAAATTTCTCAAAATCACGTTGGTCCCAGCATTTACAGCAGTTTTTATTGTAAAATTCGAGTTTAGATCTACCGCAGAATCAATGTTCATAATATCACCTGACGAAAAACATGCGTATCCGGTCATATTCGACGCTGCCGGGGGGACATAAATTGCGTACAATCTAAAAGCAACACCAGAAACAAATTGCTCTATTTCCACTTCATACGCATAATCTTGGCTGTTATTTAATAAATAAGCATAAATATCTACGGAATATAAACCAGAAGGTTTTGCGGCGAAATTAATCACCCCTTGTACCGGGTCAAGCCAGTCGTCGCCCGCAACTACATCGTCAAAATTCCCAATCGACCGGGCTATAGGGTTTACCGGGCTTGTATTTTGTGCAATCCGCGCCGAAATTATGGGCGGATTGCACAGCAATTCTACTTTGTCAGCAAGCGCGCTGTCCCCGGGTGTCACGACCGTTCTGTAGGCTAAATTGCCGGCATTGTCAACAGTAAACACACTATTTCTTTGAGTTGGGTTGTCTCCCGATGTCGCGACGGTATTCAAAGCCGCATTCCCCT